>JAIUZE010028262.1:0-23078 GCA_022085475.1 Heliosperma pusillum
AATTATACTTACAAAGAGTCGTAAAATAAATTAACTGAACATTGTGGGACCCATTATATATTGATATAATGGTATATTATCACTTAAAAGTTAAGTACATATTGTTTATTAATTTGTGTCATATAATTGTTATATGATCAAATTAATACTTAATTATATAAGATAATTAAGCATGTGATCAAAAGTATTTGTGGGACAAATATCAAAAATCAATATGGACCATTTTTGCTACATGTGAGCCGAAATTGTGCTCTTGTAGAGCAATGATGATTGTTCTTATTTTATTAGCACACTTATTTTCACATGATAGTGACATTGCCTACACTACTTTAATCATTTTGTACAAATTAACACATAAAGCATTTGCATGTGATTTAAAAATTGGCACATATATACCCATTTACTAGGTGTGTGCCGTGAGATTGAAACAAGAAAAGAACAAGAGTTGTTCTTGTTTCTTGCTCATGCTTTTAATTCATGTTTCATGTCTTTAACTCTCAATACACTAATATTCATCTATATTACTAGAGTAGTAATATTATTTATATTAGTAAAAGATGAAATCTCTTCTTATTATCTAGTTAATAATAAGCTTAGATTATTTGGGTTTAGTCTTGGGTGCAACAAGAAGGAGACCTTCTACTTTGAAGGTTGTTTTATGGAGGATCATCCATTATTTTTATGCTCAAGAACAATAAGAAACTCAGAGTTTCTTATTGTGCCCATTTTGCCGAAATTTTCCAATGTAAGAAAATTTCATCTTATCTTTATATTTATGCTTTTATATTTGCATGCATGATAACTAGATCCTAAATCATTAAGTTAATATAATTTAATGAACTAATTAGAGGATTATAATTAGAGGTCTAGGACTTTCATGTGGTATCAGAGCTCAATTGTTACATGCATGTCGATTTTAAGCATTAAAATCGAGTTATACGATAACTTGGGTAAAATTGAAAATTTGTGTTAAAAATTGGTTTACACGAAATTTTTGATTTTCATGCATACCTACTGACCTAAAAATGGTTGTGGTCAAATTTGGTGATTTTAGGGATTAATTTGCTATTTATTTTGATTTATGGCCTTTAAATCATGTTAATATGCATATTTTATGTTAAAAGTTAACTAAAAGTAGTTGCATGTTGATTATGGCCATGAAATTTTGATATGATCTCACATGCATGTTGTAGATATTGTATGTAAAATTTCGTAACTTTTAATTAAGTTTTGCATGATTATTGATTTTTATGAGATAAAAGTCAATAAAGTGAGATTATTATGTTCATAAAATTGAAACATCCTTTTCTCGTCTTGAACATTTTTTTTAAATTTTAGAATCTGATTTATATCATCTTGGTGAAATTTTATAATTTGTTTCACTATTTTACTATATTTAATGGTTTTTATTTGATAAAACCATTGAATATTAAGTTATTTGTTCATAAAATTTATTCAAAATTTTTGGACAAATGTTTCTGGTTTTTAGAGTTCCTGGAAATGTTATAGAATGTACAAAATTTTTGGGTTTCAAATTTTTATGATTTTTATATTTTATTTTGAGTTTATTTCATAAATGTTATGATTAAACCTCTATATTTAGCAAATACGATCAATTCGAACTAGTTAAATACAAACAAAGTTAGTGGGGAGTAATTTTGAGTTCTAAATCAGTTTAGATAATTAGTTTGAGCTTAAATACGATTTAAGAGTTGATTATTGATTTTTAATGGTTAAAAATCCATAAAATCCATAAAACCGAGCTATAATGAACATGATATGTATTAAGGGCGATTTTGGCATGATTTTTTTTCTTAAAACATTTTAGTTATGTTGTTATTGTTGAATGAATGAATGTAATTTATTTAATTTTTAATGCAAGTTGTACCTAGTATGGCCAAGATTATTTTAATCGGTATTACCCGTAATGTAAGGGAATACCGATTCGGTTGTAATTTTATTTGCGATCTCGTATCGCCGTTTGTAATAATTTAATTTCATTTTTAGATCAAATTTATAATAGGAATTTTATTTGTATCTTTTTGTAATTAATTATTATGAAGACGGAGATTCCCGAAGTCGGTGTTCCAAAAGACGGTGCCATGAAGAGGCTAGGGGCCAAGGAGGTGGTTTCCGATTTTGTAATCTACTAGTTAATTAGATTAGCTAGGTGGCCATACTAGGATTTATTATTTGCTTGCTTTATGTTTTTCCGCACATGCCAAAATCGCCAACATGCATTTTTATTTCTCTATTGTCAATTCAAAGTTATCCAAAATTCACCGACTTAGTTCGCTTATAAGGAATTAATAACAAAATTGACAAGACCTCTCACATAACTTTAACAAATTGAGATTTAGCCTTACTAATTGAAGCACCTATGAACCCCGTGTTCATTAGGGCTACCACGCTCGTGGGTCCCTTTTTACCTCGGGTAAGTAGGGTGATGCGATCACAAGCCAAAATTGGATTGGACTCAACGAGATAAGCGTTATCTTGGGACTAGGAGATGGATTTAGTTGAAATCCGTCAACCAAGAGTTCTAAGTGTAGCATTAGTCAAGTATTGACTTACCATTTTTAGATAAAGGTAGCATGCGATGACTATTTTTGTCTAAATATGGGTCTTGGAATCACTTATATAATTTCGTGAGGGGTCATTATATGAGTGACTTGTTAAAATTGTTTTACAAGTAAATTATATTTAAGCAATGAATGTTTATTTTCCGTTGATATTTATTTTATACGTGCAAATGACAAATATTTTATCCTTCTATGATCTTGTAAATCCGTTCAATCGTGGAAAGGGTTTCCATTATTTTATACGGTAGTATATTGATTGCGATCTCCGTTTAAACCACCGTAGCTAAAGACAAAATGAATTTTTATCATTTGATCCTCATATTCACCATTGCAAATGTCTCTTATGAAGAGTAAATGAATAAGTCACACTTAGTCAAAAACGTTTTGATTTTTAGTGACGTCTTCTTATAACAATGGTACAATCAATTTTTGCTCCAAAGAAAATATTTGTATTTTGGTATGTCGTCATTATGCTCCTTATTGAGGCTTACCTCAAAAGAGGCCAAATCAGTTGGGACGACTAGGTTAATCGATTTATTTAAAATCGTGAATAACCAAATACCGTAGTCACTTCATGAAAGGTTTATCCTTTTGAAGGTAAAACCATGAATGAAATGAAGAATAGTCTTCACAATAATTCTAATATACTTGTCTAAAGTAGAGATTCATGAAAGTGAGTGGGAGCACTAAGAATGATGTTTATATTCTTAATTGTTAAAACGAGGTTCAAGAGTAGGTTGGCTCGACTTTGACACAAGGCAAGGGAAAAAGGCAAGACTATTTTGAATAGTAAAGTCAAAACCCAAGCAAGGTGTCGAACCCAACTTTTGACGATTCTATTTTACAGTGTAGGACACCAGAAAAGAATCTTCCCAAAGTTTTCTAAAGAGTTAGAAATTGGGTGTAATTTTTCACCCATAATATCTATATGATCGACATTTATTTTGCTAAATGCAATTTTTTGGGTATTAGATACCTATTATGGTTTTCATCAATGTATTCAATGCATATAATAAATCGTACGACGACTAACCATGATTAAATGTCGACGTACAAGGGAAATATAACTATTGTAGTTTTATTTTTATAGAGATATATAAAAGTTATAATGTGATCAATCTAGTTTTGAATTTAGAGGTATACTTTAATAAACGTTATTATGTACATGACCTCTAAATAAAGAATATAGTATCCACTTTTGTGTACGACACAAGTGTTTCACTTTTGTGAATGGAACAAGCGTTGTATCTATTTATGCCTATACTTGGTCAATAGGTTATCCCATACCAATCAAAGGTAATTATATTCTTGACCTAAACTAGAAATTACTTGTCATATAGATTGAAAAAGGCTCAAAGTTGGTGACCCAAATCTAATCTTAATTCTGGATTGAGTAGCACATAAAAGGCTAGTATCGACTAGTATCCCTAAAACATTTGATTTTGAATCTTATGGTGTGTGCGAATCTTGTATTCAAGGCAAGATGATTCGTGCCCTTTTGTTAAAAAGGAAATCGAACTAGTAAGTTATTGGCCCCATTACATAAGAATATGTGTAGTCCAATAACAAACACAACCAGAGATGGTAATGATTACTTCACTTTATATACCGACGATTTAAGTAGATATTATGTTTGATTCTACTTAATGAGGTGCTAAGAGAAATCTTTGAAAAGTTCAAAGAGCTTCAATGAGAAGTAGTTAACCACTAGAGTATTAGATCAAGGACTTACGACTAAATCGTAACTATAAATATCTAAGTATTGACTTTGATTTTCACCAAAAGTATTGTGAAATAGTTTCACGAGTTAACTTCTCTAACACACATTATGAGATAAGGCGTTGTTGAATAGAGATATAGAACCTTATACGATATGGTTTTGTCTTTGTCAAGTCAAAATGAGCCATTTGACTAACCTTGGGATCTTAATATTTTTGTCTGCTATTTCTTTTCCCACCATATCAAAGCACATTTAAAACAGTCGGATTTTATTTCATATACGATATGGATAGGTAGAGTACCTAATTTATAAGTTATTTTAATGAAACAAGTGCTCAATAATCCTACATTGACCACGAGAATAAAGCGTTTGTGACTCGTGATGCTGTCTTTCAATAAAAATACGATTATTTCTTGATAAGACATTGTGGGAGAAAATGTTTCTAGAGCCACAAACTGAGCATATGGTCCGGAAAAGTTTCCTCATTGCTTGTTCAGTAGTTGTTTCTTCGGACCCTAGGAGGTCAGGTGGAATTTTATCACTCCTTAATAGTGATGAATTCTAATATTTGACTTATAAAAGACTGTTTCTAATCCCAACTTCTTGGTATGGCTTAGAGTCATGCGATTCGTAATGGACTCCATGCGTGATGGTCAGGTATGTGACCTGGTAAAATTTTCCTTGAAGAAGTACGACCTCTTCAATGTAAATTGATTTTTAAGATCGATATTTGCATGGATGAACATTAAAATGTTTTCAAAGATAATTTGGTAGGCAAAGAGTTTTGCACCAACCTTATTTCTTCGATCCATTCGAATATACTTAGCGATTACAGCATATCATAATAGTATGATGTCAACTGGATCTCAAGAACCACCTTCTTGAATACGATTCTACAAGAGGTAGTATATTTTATATTCACCTGTGGGTTCGTAGATCCTAATTATCCTAAGTTAATTTGCAAGCTTAAGAGTATGTCTTAAGTAAGCACTAAAGAGTTGGAATTAGCGTGCCAATCATGTTGTAAAATATTTTTCGATATCTCGAGGAATTATGTTTATACATGACGTTTAGTGGGAGTAATGTGGTGTGCATCACCCTTATATGTGGAGACATATTGATCATTTTAGATGATGGAATATTTTGGAGAAGTAGAATACATCTTTTAGATATCTGGATTTATGAAGATAAATCTAAAAGGATATTAGCGTTGAGTCAAAATTCTTATATTGATAAGATCTTTGACTAGTTCAAGGAAGTTGAACACATGATAATTGATTCCTTTTTGCTTCCGCTGCGGGATCAATTATATACGCTGTAATGTATACTCAATCCGACATTTTGCATGCTTTGAGCATGACAAGTCGTTTGCAATCAAATCCAAGTGAGAGTCACTTGATAGCCATAAAGAACATCCTTAAGTACTTGCGAAGGACTAAAAATATGTTCCATGTGTTTGGAGTTTACAGTGAGTTGTGTGTAAGGGGTTACACAGACTTCAGTTTCCAAACTCATCATAGTGATTTGAAATAACGAACTGGCTGTGTTTTATAGAAGATTTATCTGTTGGAAGAGTTCCAAGCAGAAAAGACAATTGGAAAGGTTCCAAGTAGGAATGACATTTCCAAATATAAATGTCATGTATCCGCTGGAATTGTTCCAGGCAGTTTATCATTGCGGATTTCACAACGGAAATAAAGTACATTGCGTCATATGATGATGCATATGAAAGTAGCTTGGATTCGACAGTATTGGAGGGACTAGAAATAGTTCTATAGCTGTATATCCTATCCCATTATACTGGTAAAACAGTGGGAGCTACCTTTAGGCCAAGAGTCCTAAGTCTAGATTCTAACCTAGACATGTACTCAGAAAGTTTTATGTAATATGAGATTACGTAGACAAAGAGAAATAGCAATCAGAACGGTGGGAAAGATGCAAGTATTGCTAATCCATTTGCCATGCCTTTTGCAGGCTGAACATGATAGTCATGTCGTTTCAATGGGATTGAAATATGTACCTGAATTGCTAGAGATTATGAGATATGAAATTATTGATAACGTATCAATTTTTCCACATATTAGATAATCGCATTCATTGTTAGAGTTTCATTAAAAACTCCTTTATTTAGTTTGACTAAATTTTAATACTTTGTTTATCCGAATTGGTTGAAAGAAAGGTTGAACCCAATTCAAGTGAACAAGATGAACTTAGTGTTTTGTCCCTAGTCACTCATTTGAGGTGACGTCTCGAAGTGACTAGATTGTAAGTCGATCGATGGTTGGTTCAGCACCATGGGGTCATGGAGATGACTGGTCGTTTACATAGACAGACTGTTGAGACACTCTGTCGGGCAGTGACCATAATAGAGTCCCTTATCAAAATTGTTGAAGCCTGGTCGTGGCGGGGATTTCTATTTTATTCCTATGAGTCGATTCTTTAGACTGGCGACCATTTACCTGAGTCGGTGTAGTTTCCGATTGACTTTGGTTTTTGTCCTAGGTCGTGCCGTGAAAGGAGGCCGATGACATCTTCTGGGTCATGGTGATCTGCATCATACATGTAAGATGGGTCAACAAGAACTGTCCACCCACGTTGGGTATTAACATCTTCGGGCCACTCGAGGAGTAGTAACTGGAAATGCGTGGCCACGCTCGGAAGAGATCTCTGGTAAATTTTCCGGTCAGACAGTTACTCTCCCAAATCGAGAAAACCACTCTATTTATAAATTTTCAATCGCAAGTGCGGCCTGTAAGACACCTTGCGATGAGTGGAGGATGTGACGCAAAAGAGGCAAGAGAATCGGTAGCACACAACTTGTCGAGACAAGTGGGAGAAATTGTAGAAGGAGGAGTCCTCCGCAATTGTGTTGCTACATGCACAACTTGTATCGGACAAGTGGGAGATTGTTGGAGTAAGTGTCCTCCACAATAGTGCATTTATATAATAAATCTCATTTGGAATATACGTGGCATGATTAGTATATTTTGATACTCCACGTCAGTTGATTAACGTAAATCGGTAACGCTTGGCTGACTAGAGTTTGACGTTATTGTAGTATGACGGCGGTAATCAACTGATCCTTTTAGGTCACACCTATAGGACGAGACCCAAATAAAATACTAATTATTTGTATACGATACAGTTTAATTAGAGCATTACATATATTTGATATGTACGTTTAGTTACGAGAGTTATTTATTGGAAATTGAGTTAGAAACTCATTCCACATATTTTTATTAGTCAATTATACGATAACTGACTAAATAAATTTTACGTCTTATTTTAATACGATTAAATAAGATTTAATTTAGTGATTAATCGTTAATTCATTAAATTAGTTGAGGTTATGCATACATTTTGACGTAGAGGTAATTAGTTAATTATATTTACAAAGAGTTGTAAAATAATATAACTGAACATTGTGGGACCCATTATATATTGATATAATGGTATAATATCACTTAAAAGTTAAGTACATATTGTTTATTAATTTGTGTCATATAATTGTTATATGATCAAATTAACACTTAATTATATAAGATAATTAAGCATGTGATCAAAAGTATTTGTGGGACAAATATCAAAAATCAATATGGACCATTTTTGCTACATGTGAGCCGAAATTGTGCTCTTGTCGAGCAATGATGATTGTTCTTATTTTATTAGCACACTTATTCACATGATAGTGATATTGCCTACACTACTTTAATCATTTTGTACAAATTAACACATAAAGCATTTGCATGTGATTTAAAATTGGCACATATATACCCATTTGCTATGTGTGTGCCAAGAGATTGTAACAAGAAAAGAACAAGAGTTGTTCTTGTTTCTTGCTCATGCTTTTAATTCATGTTTCATGTCTTTAACTCTCTATACACTAATATTCATCTATATTACTAGAGTAGTAATATTACTTATATTAGTAAAAGATGAAATCTCTTCTTATTATCTAGTTAATAATAAGCTTAGATTATTTGGGTTTAGTCTTGGGTGCAACAAGAAGGAGACCTTCTACTTTGGAGGTTGTTTTATGAAGGATCATCCATTATTTTCATGCTCAAGAACAATAAGAAAAGAGTTTCTTATTGTGCCCATTTTGCCGAAATTTTCCAATGTAAGAAAATTTCATCTTATCTTTATATTTATGCTTTTATATTTGCATGCATGATAACTAGATCCTAAATCATTAAGTTAATATAATTTAATGAACTAATTAGAGGAGTCTAATTAGAGGTCTAGGACTTTCAGAAATCGCCTCAAATGACGGTTTACCTACAAAAACACGATAAAAACGAGAAATATGCTAGAAGAAGGTAAAACACGTAGAAACGCTCTTAGGGAGCGTTAAAGGCAAGCAAAACGAGACAAAAAGGGGTGAAAATGTAGGGTGAAATGACACTATATCAAATCTCCCCAAACCAAACCTTTACTCGTCCCGAGTAAGGATGAACAATAGTCAAGACCCTTAATTAACTACGCTAAACCTAACCGATACAAGGCAATTAACGGGCCTTGCTCCGTCCCTTCAACTCGAAATAAGGTATCCATGAGGTAGGATCCCTTCTTGCAAGGCAAGTGGGGTCTTGCCAAAACTCCGATGCATTCTAGGCAATGAAGCACACAAAACATATGAGAATGCATCTACAAAAGCAAGTGGCAACATGCCTCATCCATGTGCCGGGATTCATCTAAAATGGAAAAATTTCAAGCATGCAAATTCCTATGTACTTACTAGTTTTACAAAGAACTAGGCCTAGAAAGATAGAAATAAATCACCTCTTTATTGTGTAAAATTAGTATATTCGTTCACGTCCACTAGAAAGCTTTGTCAAGGGTGATAAGGCGGGATGGAAAGTGAGGCCCCCATGGTGTTAGAAGACACTGTAGGATCGGAATTCCGCCCCTCACCTAAGTGAAAGGAAGGGTCGTCCCCTCTTAGCCATGTAACGTAGGAGTAATCATCAAAAAGGTAAGGAAACGAGATGTTTGAGTTCTTATTTGATTTCTTTTTCTTTTGTTTTTGTGATTTCTTTTTTTTTCTTTTTGTCTTTGATTTTTGCTTGATTTGGGTGCCTTTTGAGAGCAAGGTAGCCTAGTGAAAGGTGTGCGGCGGAGACCAACAATAGGAAAATCCTCGCCGTAGCGACATCGAGAGCGACCCCATATGTAGTGAGGGTACTCTAGAAGAGCCTAGAAGTCTCCATATGAACTCCCTAAGCTAGGACTAAGGCAAAGATATGCAAAATTTCAAGCTTTTCTTTTCAATTATGTTTGAACTCAATTTTTGGACTTTTGATGAAAAAGTTTCCTTTTTGCCAAATGTAGTGAAATGTGATGATTGGAACAATTACATGGCCTCGAGAGTCACTGATCGGGCCTATCGCAAGCCGTGGTCAAAGATAATTACCCAGACTAGGCTAATAACAAATTAATGTAATTAGGGAAGTAGGGGTCGATCCTCAGGGAGATGGTGTTTCCTATAGAATGTGAAATGTCTTGCAATTGGGTCTTATCTAACGAGTATCTGGGTTTTGGGGTTTTGATTTATAAACTAATAAAAAGCATAAATGAAAACAAAATAAAAGCAAATCAAAACGAAAACAATAAAGCAGGTGATGAATTAACAATGATAAAAAGAATCTAGGGAAGTAGGTTCACACATGTAGATTAACATATTGATGAAATTGGATTTAGAACATGCAAATAATTCATTGTGAGTTCGTAAGAATGATGTGTTCATTACAATCATAGATCAGATGGTCTAGCAGGCTTTTAGGCAATTTACTAGGTCTAATCTACCATGTCATGCTTTGTCTATTCAATTCACGTATTTCTACTTTGGAAAAGAATTCCATTTTAGTCAATGATTTTGATCAGGAATCGTTAACTATCGTTATAGTCCAAACATGCATAGACACAATGTTTTAAAAGCACAATTTCTTTTATCCAATTATCATCTTTTAATCAACCTACATGGCTACCCTACACCCTAGAAAAACGACTACTCACTCATGGTGATGTTTAGATCTAAGATGATGTTAATAATAAAAACTAGGATAGACATGTTTATTTGGTTTTGATAATATTTTAAGACTCTTTAATTGGCGATAATAACGGCGCTAAATCGACGATCTAGCGAAATGAAATGATTGCAACGATATTGAAATTGAATCTAAAATAACATGTAAAGAAAATAGCAATCAAATAAGAAACATAAAGACTTGAAACAAAAGATAAAATAGGAATACCTAGATGACGATCAACAAAAACAATGATGAAATATAAACAACCATAATAGAAATCCCTTGCATAGAATAGTCGATCCACGAATTACAATACTTGAACCACATAAAGTAGATTACAAAGATGAAATTTTTATTGATCTAGGCTAAGGATTTAATGTAGAAAAGACAGAAATAAACTAAGAAACTAAGGACAAAAAGGAAGAAGAAAATGATCTAGACGAGAGAAGAGAGGCTAGGTTTCTCTCCTCCTAATCTAGGGTTTCTAATTGTGTAGAGAAGTGTGTTGAGATGTGGTGGCTGAGGCATTCTTATATAGCAGTAGGTTTCTTGGGGAAGGGGTCATACATTAAACATATAGGACAAAATAAAGGAAGTCGAAGCAAAAGCTCGGAACAGCAAGGATACCCGATCGGGTACACTACTTACCCAATCGGGTATGTAGTGATCTTGGTCCATTGACTTTCGTTTCATCTCCCTTGGCCTATGACATGAGTTTCATTATCCCCCTTGACCTTTTGAGTCGGGTTTGTTGATAGGGTTTGATGTAAATGATGATTTCTTCGCCTAACTGATCGATCTTCTGACAACTGCGAAATCGTCTTTGCTTCTTCTTTCTTTTGAATCAGTGAACCTTCTTGAAATGCCTTTGACTTGGTCAAGCTTGCTTCTTCAAATCGTCGGGTTCTAGGCAAATGCTCGGGAATATAGAAAAAGGGCGTAGAAACGTCACTTTCCCTACAAAACAGGTTAGAACATAGGAATTCGCCTAGAAGACGATATTAGCTCATAAAATGGCTTAACAAAGCACAAATGACATACAAAGCCGAGCTAAATTGGGGGTTAAAATCATGCAAATATTCACTTATCAAACTCCGCCAAGCTAAACCCTTACTTGTCCTCAAGCAAACATAACAAACCATACCAGGACAAGGGTTGCAAGCATTGGCTACTACACCATCAAGAAACAAATCTCAACGTAAAATTTGGGAAACATAATGAATCAAAACCCAAAAACAACGTGGGCAAGAATGATACATAAACATGGCTGAGATTTACATAACGGCGCAGCACAAAGAATTTCACTACAGAATTTTCGGCTCTTGCATGATCTTTTTGACAAATGGACTCTCACGGCACACTCGAACACTCATGTATGCAAAAGGTGATTTCTTTATGTGTAAATGTTTTTGAGACACTCACCTATCTACGACTTATGAAAATGTGTCCGCAGTCTAATATGGTATACAATTCAAAACACAAGTCAAAGATCACAATGCACATAGAACACTACAAGAATTCTTGTTTCAGGCGACTGTAATACGGCGACTGATACTAGTAGTCGCCAATTTGGCGACTGAATAGAAACTCGGGCGACTGAAATTAGTCGCCAAATTGGCGACTGAAACAATTCCCAAAATTTAAAAAAAAAAAGACGGGCGGCTGAAATCAGTCGCCAAATTGGCGACTGAATATGCCATTTGGCGACTGATTTCAGTCGCCAATTTGGCGACTACCATTTCAGTCGCCAAATTGGCTATTATCCCTGAAAAATCCGAACTCATCCTCACACTTACTTTACCCAATTTTCTTCAAAAACCCGAAAACACCCAATTCCTCTACAAAATCGCCACCACCACTACTCCACTCCCTCAACCACCCTTCCGACCACCACTCCGACACTAGCACCACCGGATCTTTGTGCTCTCCTTCTTCTTGTGTTGCTTTGTTTGTTCTAATTGGTGAAGGTATATTTGTTCTAATTTCAATCCTTCAATTAATTTAGTTTGTTTGTTTAATTTGTGATTCCTACTTGTATTTAGTTGATTTTATATGTTTATATAAACATTTGTGATGATTATTGGTTTAGATGTTAAATGTTTCTTGTAATTTGAATCCTTAGATTAATTTGGGGTTTTTGATTAGTGGTAGTGTTGTTGATATTATTAGTGTTGTTAGTATTAATTTTGTTGGTATTGTTAATTTTGATTTGGGTTAGTGTTGTTATTAATGAGGTTTTGATATTTCTCATGATTTGTGTTAGTGTTAGTAGTATAGGGGTTTTGGTTAGTGTTGTTTGATTAGTTTTAGTATGTTAATAATATTAGTGTTATTAGTATTATTTTGTTAGTATTGATAATTTTGATTTTGTTAGTATTGATATTAATTGAGTGGCTAGATTATTTTGAGCTCGGATTACTTGCACTAATATGGCCTCTATCGTTGACATGTTTTGGCTATATGGTGAGGATATGTAGGGTTGTGGGCGAAATCCATGTGGGTAGTAGACATGAGGGTTTTAGGAAGTTTGATTTTGAGGACTCAGGGTTAGGAACATGTGAGTATGCATGCATTAGATTGTTCCCACATTTTTGGGAAATATGACCTACTCCTCCACAAAGTTCACATGGGTGAGTTAGTGGGGGAAAGTATTGTGACGGACTTGGGTGGTGGATGTCTCGGATAGGTTGTGAAATTGGCTATATAGACACTTTCGACTCACCATGGTTGTCCCTACTTGGCAAAGCAAGCGATATTTCCGTATCAATCTTATAGGGGTTTTATTTTTTTCTTGTGCCCTAACCATGTTTCATGTGAGTTCTCACGGGAGACATTTTGTAAAAAACTAATTTTGATTTTTTGCTAGAACGATTAAGTTGGAAGATATGTTGATTAAAATTATAATTTAAAAAACAAAACCTAAGTGATAACAATTTATACTACAATTTTAAGCAAGATTAAGTAATAATATATAATTAAATAAATAAAATAGGCTAGGGAGTGGGATTCACATGTAATTTAATTTCAATAGAAATGTTAGCTATGAGTTTTAGTAAAGTCAAAATTACGCAAGTCTTTAATGGTACATTACTTTCGGATCATTACCGATTATATGACGAATCCTAACGTCCTTTCGATTCTTACTAGGTCGTTAAACTACTATTGCCAGTCCTACTTTTTATCCCGTCTTTCGTTCTTAATACTAACCGTTTCTAACAATTTGAATATTTGTGTAATTGTAGATGGCAGGAGGTCGAGGTAGACAACGTGGCGGCGGTTCAAATAGACGCCGTAGTACTTCTTCAGTCGACGAGGAGGAGATGGAGGTTATTGATCAGCAAAGTCCGGTGGTCGAGGAATCGACCAATGACGATGAGTCCTCGGATCAGGCATCGAAGACGATCCAGTTTCTTCCGGAAGGGAAGATCATACTTGATCCCGCGGGTTTTTGGTAAGACAACGACCAATGTCTTTAATTTATTATTTTATAATTATATTACATTATTTAACATAAATGCATACTATTCCATAATTTATTTTTCAGGTTTTCGTCTCAAAAGGTTGTACGAGGTTGTACTCAGAGTACAAAGATGAAGATGACGGGGGTTGCTCCTACTTGTTGGACAAAGGCTACCTCCACACAAAAAGAGGAATGGTTCAATAATTTTAGGGTATATTATTTTTGTTTATATTTTGTTATATTATTATAATTTTCAATTAATAATTTATTTTACTAATACTTACCTTTTAAATTGTAGAAAACATTTGACTGGCCGGCCGGATTAGAGTATATTGTACGTCAAAGGTACAATGAGACATGCACTAGACGGTTAAGGGACAACATGTATAAGGTTGTCAAGAGGAAGAAGGAGCCGGAGCATATGTGAGGTATTTAATTTTTTTTGTTATTTGTATATAGTTATAATTTAACACATTTTTATCATATTTTATAATACTTATTTAACTTGTAGGTGGTGCATATGAAGATATGCTTAAATATCGTGAAACTCCGGAGTTTCAGGCTAGGTCGGCCCAAGCATCCAAAAATAAAAAAGGAGGAAAGAAAGATGGAGCGACTGAGCCGTCACATCACGCAGGATCTCGATCTTTCTTGGACCTAGTTTTGGGTGTAAGTTATAATTTCCACTTTTTTGTCCATTTAAAAATTATAATTTAAATTCTTTTTATTATTAAAATCTTCTTACACAAGTATTTAATTTCTTCTTTTAGAAGGGTAAGAAGAAAAAAGCTAACACGCCCACGGCTCCGGAGCTCTTTCTTGACACCCATTCCCGACTCCAAGACAATAGAAGATATTGGATAAAGCCAAAAGATAAGGAATTATATGTAAGTTTCAAACCATTTTTGGATTTTTACAATAAGTTCATTTTTTTGAATGTTTAACAAATTTTGTAGCTATTTTTAATAACAATGTTTATATTTTGTAGGAAGCATTTTCCGCCGAGAAAGTTAGGAAACCTGACAAGTCCGATAACGAGATTTGGTTTGACTTGGTTAAGGGTTTCAAGAAGGGGAATGTCTACGGGATTGGGTCGGCTAAGGACGTATTTTACGAAACTCCAAGGGGAAGAATGCCTTCCAGCTCAAAACAAACCTACGAGCCGGGAGTCGTGGGAAAACTCCAAGCCCAACTTAACGAAGAAAGAAGAAAAAACGCGGAAAGGGATGAGGAATTAAGGATAATGAAAGAAAAATTTTAGGCTTGGGAAAGCATGTTCGACAACTGCAACCAAGGTCCGCCTCCCTTTCGGCGAGATTATGATGAAGGCAATGGAGGAGGTGGTATGCAAGCCGAAGCCAATATGACCCTTGGCTTTTGATATTAGTTTAGAAACTTGTGACTTGTGCTTGTTTAAACATGGTTTGTTAACCTTTAAGAAGATTTGTAAACTTGAGACAATTTTCTTGATATATATGAGGATGTTGTTTTCTCATCGTGTTGTTGTAAATGTGTGAAATTATGGTTGTTTTCTATTATACTTGCAGGTATGGTATGGTATGGTAACAAAATGACAGGATGAAAACAGAATTTTTCTTGCAATATCACAGGTGTTTTGGCGACTGAAATGTTCATTTGGCGACTACTTTCAGTTGCCAAATCCCCTGTATTTTTACAAATTAGAAGGCCTTTTGGCGACTGATTGGCGACTGAAATCAGTAGCCAATTTGGCGACTGAAGGTTGAAGTGGTCGCCCAATTGGCAACTGATGGCGACTGATTTCAGTCGCCAATTTGGCGACTACATCACCTTTCAGTCGCCAATTTGGGCGACTGATTTCAGTCGCCATTTCGCCAATTTGGCGACGCTTTTTTCAGTCGCCAAATTTGGCGACCGAAATTAGTCGCCCGAATTTTTTTTGGCGACTAATGACTGCGACTGGGTCTTGGCGACTGATTTCAGTCGCCAAATTCATTTTAGCGACTGAAAATAGTCGCCAATATCAGTCGCCTGAATGTTGTTTTCTTGTAGTGGAAAAGAAGCCGGAAAAAAATATGAAGAAGGCTTTGGGAAATGAATGAAAGGTGGATAAACAGTTATGGACATGTGAAGGTTAGAATGAGCTAGCAACTGACCAATGATAAATGAATACTCAATCCAAACTTTCGATTAATTCCCAAAAGACGAATAACGAAGCTAGAAGGAACGGATTGGCTTATTACACACGAAACACAAGAGTGAACTCCTTCTAAACATTGAATTGACATTTTGAGGAGATACTCACAACTTCTTATTTTATTTCTTTTTCTTTTTTTTTTCGATTTTTTTCTTTTTTCAATTTTTTCATTTTTCTATTTCATTTTTTTTTCTTTTTTTTCTTTTTTTTCTGAACATAACATCACTTCTTGAACATTTTGGTTCTCCCAAATTCACTTTGACATAAAAGAACAAATCTTCTCAAAAGAGCACCCATACACCATAGTCTAGCTGCTAACTCAACAAGGTAGGCAGTTTTTATATGTAGCTGTTATCTTGTGAAATATTTGTATGAAGGGGCTAATTTTGAGGGGTAATTCAAAGTGAAAAAGGCTTCAAATCTTAGTGAATCATGAATGCAATGCTTATAGGAATGAAATGAGAACCATACTTATGCGTTTTGACATGACACACATCACAAGGAGAACTACACACACCTTAATGAGACTGGGTATAGAT
The DNA here is from genome assembly GCA_022085475.1 of Heliosperma pusillum. Lineage (NCBI taxonomy): Eukaryota > Viridiplantae > Streptophyta > Magnoliopsida > Caryophyllales > Caryophyllaceae > Heliosperma > Heliosperma pusillum. Next base: position 16,507 of record JAIUZE010028262.1, read on the forward strand.
GTACCAGCCTAAGGAGGTTCTACCTTACAATATATTTAACTTGCCAAATGTCAAGATCAAGCGTACTTATCTATAGATTCATTCCATGCCTACTGTGTACAAGATTTCCCCATGTAAGCACAATTCAATGAATATTGAATCATTATCTTTTGAAAGCTCTAAGTTTCGGAAATGTAACATGAAAGCATAGTAAACAAGCAAGCAAAGCATGAAAAGCATTCAATTATGTTCAAAATTTTAAATTTTTCTCTTATTCAAAAATTTGAAAAATATAAACAACTAAAATGAAAAATGGGAAAATGCAATCCCTCCCCCAAGCTAAACATCACATTGTCCTCAATGTGAGCACAAAGACTAAATATGCAACGAGATGCTCAATGGGAAGAAGGGTAAAAAGGGAAAAAGATGAAAAGAGAGTGAAGCTTACTAGTCAGCACGGACTCCCCCAAGCTAGTCTTTTGGACTTGACAAGGAAGATCTTCATAGATTCTTCAAAAACTCTTTCATCTGCAAAGTAAATCTAACAAAACAACGAAAAAGGGAAAGCAAAAATAAAATGCAAAAAGAAAGGAAACATGGGTTGCCTCCCGAGAAGCGCTGGTTTAACGTCCCACTCGACGAATACTCCTATGAAATCATCTGGTTAGGGATTGACGGTCTATATAGAAAATATCTAAGCATCCGATAATGGAATTGCTGTAGTAGAGTTTCAATTGGTGTCCATTGACCTTGAATTTTTCACCATTACTAGTCATTATTTCCACATAACCGTATTTGCTTACATATGTGACAGTGAATGGTCCAGACCATCTTGATCGAAGTTTTCTCGGAAAAATTTTCAAACGGGAGTTGAATAGAAGTACTTGGTCACCGACATTGAATTCTTTTCTGATTATCCTCTTGTCGTGCCAACACTTCGTTTTCTCTTTATAAATCCTAGAATTCTCGTAAGCTTGCAAACGAAACTCTTCTAGCTCATTCAGTTGCAAAAGTTGTCTATCAGCGCTAAGCTTAGTGTCTAAGTTGAGTTCTTTGATAGCCCATTGAGCTTTGTACTCTAACTCAACGGGGAGATGACAGGCCTTTCCATAAACCAACCGATAGGGGGATGTTCCAATCGGGGTTTTGAAAGCTGTGCGATAAGCCCATAAGGTGTCATCTAGCTTATTACTCCAATCGGTTCTAGATTTCAAGACTACTTTTTGAAGAATTGTTTTTAGCTCTCTGTTCGAAACTTCTACTTGACCGCTGGTCTGGGGGTGGTAGGCTAAACCTCGTCTGTGATACACACCATACTTGGCAAGCAGAGTGTCTAACTGCTTTTCTCCGAAATGAGTTCCTCGATCACTTATCACGGCTCTGGGTACACCAAAACACGGAAAGATGATCTTTTTAAATAGTCGTATCACAGCTCTAGCATCATTGTTGGGGGTGGCAATTGCTTCTACCCACTTTGAAACATAGTCGACAACGACTAAAATGTAACGATTTCCATTTGAAGAAGGGAATGGTCCTTGATAGTCAATACCCCAGACATCAAATATCTCGACTTCTAATATGCCGTTTTGAGGCATTTCATGTCTTTTGGATATTTGACCCATTCGTTGACAAGCATCACAAGCCATAACAAAGTCTCTTGAATATTTAAACATCGAGGGCCAGAAAAACCCGGATTGTAAGACTTTGGCTACGGTCTTGGACGGACTGATGCGTGTATTTTATATAGACTTTTTAGTCCATTTATGCACGCATTTCTATGTCATTTAGGTGATATTATGTCACTATATGCCCCTATTTGGCTACTTTGTACTTCCATTACCATTTTGTAGGTACAAGCTGCGTAGTAGCGGAAACCGAGCCAAAACAGTCCACTTTGCATGCATTTACGAGAATGGAAGGAACGGAACATAAGCTCTTGCATGGGAAAGCGTGAAACCGCTCACAATCAAGTCCAAAGCCACGACCAACACTATATGCTAGGCCAGAGGACCTTGATCGACCATATCTTTGGTCGATCGAGGGGAGTACTGATGAAGAAGACTCGATCGAGTGACTCTCTACTCGATCGATAGGATTTGTTGCTAGAGAAGACCTCGATCGAGTTGTCATCTGCTCGATCGAGGGGTAGCTGTTGAAGAATTGGTCGATCGAGAGGATGAAGTTATCGATCGACTGATATTCTCGAATAAAGGCCTCGATCGAAGGGGATTTTCCCTCGATCGAGTGAAATCTGTCACGGGCCTTAAGTCCGTAGACTAATTTGGTAAGAAGTCGTGTTATGCATTATATAAGACTCTTAGTTCGTCATTAATGAGGGATTATGGACTACTTAGCAGACACTTATCATTCACCATTAGTTTCTGAACTTTCTTAATCTTTAAGTTTACATTCGGGTTTATTATCGACGCGGATTTTTTCTTTACGCCAGATTTGCTAAGATTGTAAACTCTTTTCTCTCCTTTATTCTTAATCTTTGTTCTAGTCTTAATTACTGTTTTACCTTTCTTAATTGCTGCGTTATTGTTCTTTATGCTTGTTAATTACGATTATATCATGTCTAATGTCATATATTCAATGGTCTTTATTGCTAGCATCATTAATATTATGAGTAGCTAATTCCCTTATATGTTAGGATGAGGAAAACTGTAATAAAGGCATGATAGGATAAAGTATATTAGTTAATCTTGAATATGAGAATCGATCTAAGCAATATAATTGAGGTTAGTCGAATGAGTGCACGCAGGAGACTAGCTAGGTAGTTAACCTCGACCTGGATCGAGAGATTGGAAGGGAAAGGCTTGCTTAAAATTGATAGGTGACTCCTAAGAGGGCGAGAGTTAATTAGGAAAATCCCTAGGGTTGTTTGAGACCGAGAGGAGAAAACCATTGCCCTTCTCATTGATAGATTGACTGACTTAGTTGACCCTTAGGTGCCGATATTGCAGTAGACCGAATCCTAGCATATTTTTCCTTTATCTGATTTATTTCGTGTTAACCTCTACCTTTATTTCTCTTCCCTTAAATCTTATTTAGTTTAGTTTAAAACCAAATCAAAACCCCCATACTGTGACTGACAGACTTAGATTACAGTTAGTTAATTTCCTCCCTGTGGAGATCGACCCTACTTCCGCTATCTTCTTTAGTTAGTAGACTTAGGCTTTTATTTTTTGTGTATAACGACTCGCATCAAATTTTGGCGCCGTTGCCGGGGAGGCAATTTAATTTTTTGTTTATTTATTTCTGTCTCGTCTTAATGAATTTCTAATTCCTTAAGACTGTTCTTATTTTTCTCTCTATAGTTGTGTATGCGCAGGTCCCAAAGGCTCGACTTAGTGGAAGCTGATCCAGAGCCCGAAAGAATCTTCTTACGCAGAAAGAGAGGGTTAGATAAGACTGTTCAGGAGGAAGACTTGAGTACTTCTGACTCCGTATTCGACAGTTTTATTTTTGAGGAAGATTCTACTGTTGAGACTACCGTACCAGCGAAGATGCCTAACATTGCTAGTCACTCTGAGCCCACCGCTGCATGTATACCCCAGGGATTCAAACTTGCAACGGACGAAGATGGAACTTCTTTTGATCTTCGTCCGTCTTATATCAAGCTTGTTCAGCCGGACAAGTATAGGGGTGTTGCTGGGGAAGATCCGAGAAAGCATATGGAGACTTTTGCTGATTACTGCTCTTCTATTCCAGTTTCTAAAGGGGTGACACAAGACAAGATCAAGGAGGTCTTGTTCCCTTTTTCTCTTACCGACAATGCCAAAGATTGGTTGAAGAATCTGAATAGAGAAGAACTTGGCATTACTGACTGGACTACACTTGCACTGGCCTTCTACAAGAAGTATTTTCCACAACAGAGGATGAATGCTTTGAGGGGTTAGACTACAAATTTCAAGCAGACAGTTCATGAAAATCTCTATGAGTCCTGGGATCGATTTAAGACGCTAGTGAGGTCTGTTCCTTTTTATGCGTTCGAACAGTGGTTTCTATGTAACCAGGTTTACAACGGGTTGTATGATGATCATCGAGCTATCTTAGATGCTGCATCGAACGGGAGATTCCAGAAGGAGATAGATGATGATAAGGCTTGGAAATTGATCGAGGAGATGGCAACCCACTGTGCTGAATATGGTAATCCGCGAAGTGGTACACGGACAGTAGCTAGTGTTGATTCTGACGGTCTGGATGCTAAATTTGATAAACTGAATGCCAGACTTGACAAATGGGAGAAGCAGGCTGCAGATAACCAGCATATGGTTCATTTGCTGCAGCGAGATGAAGTGATCACTTGTGAAAGGTGTGGCGAAATTGGTCACACGGCTGTAGATTGTCTTTCAGAAAAGGAGCAAGTTTGTTCCTTTCAACAATATCGTCAAGGGGGTGGTTACTATAATCAGGGGAATATCCATCCTAACTTGAGATGGATGAGCCAGAATGTCCTAAATCCTACTACTCCACCACAACAGCCGACTTATCAACCGCCGCATAAGCAAGGATTCCAAAAAATCAAGTCTTCACAACAAGCTAGTTCCTCATCTGGAGGAATTTCAGAAGTTGGAGAGCTAAAGTCAATGATACAAGCTTTAGCTACCCAATTGAGCAAGTCTGATCAAGCAACGAATGCTACCATTAAACTCTTGGAGTCGCATATTGCTCAGTTGGCGGGAGCTAGATCGATTAGGCAACCTGGCCAGTTACCATCCTAGACCGATAAGAACAAGGAGACACTGAACATGATCACTCTGCGAAGCGTTCTCGCTTATGACAGTCCTGCTGGTACCGTTGCTGATATCTCTGGTGCGCATTCCAATGTTTTGAAGGCTGATGCTGATATTGTGATCGATCGAGGAGTTTACTCTAGTCGATCGAACGATTTGAAGGGAAATTCACTCGATCGAGAGGTTGCTGTTCCTCGATCGAGTGAATCAGAAAGATAGAAGCTCGATCGAGAAGGTTTAGTTGATCGATCGAGTACTTTGACTGATGATGCTGCTCGAACAAGCAGTTTGAGTTCCAAGAATGATCGATCGAGTGACATCGATACTCGATCGATGGGTCCTAATGAGCGAGAAGCTCGATCAAAGGGGTTAAGCAAGCGGATGATTAACAACAAGATTGTCAAGGATACGCAACGTGGATCACCTGACGTTCCAGTTCCGTTTCCCGGTCGGTTGAAGAAGGCTAAGGTCGAGAAGGAATTTGTTCGGTTCGCTGACATTGTACGCGATCTTAAGGTGAATGTTCCATTTGCAGACCTCTTATTAAAGGTACCCTCTTACTTGAAATTTATGCGTGAAATTCTTTTACGTAAGAGGTCAGTCGATACTGTAGAGACTGTAGCTTTGACTGAGGAATGCTCCACGTTCCTCCAAAACAAATGCCCACCTAAACTGTCCGACCCAGGTAGCTTTTCCATACCGTGTCATATAGGTACCTATCTTATAGATAATGCGTTATGTGACTTAGGAGCTAGTGTTAGCGTCTTACCCTTGTCTTTAGCCAAACGGTTAGGATTCACCAAGCTTCAGTGTACCAACATGACGGTGCAAATGGCAGATAAGACCTTGTCCTGACCTTTAGGAGTCATAGAGGATGTACCTGTGCAAATAGGGAGATTCTTTATCCCAGTCGACTTCATAGTATTGGACATACCTGAGGATTCTCACACTCCCATCATTTTGGGAAGACCGTTCTTGCATACTGCGCAAGCGGTTATTGATGTCTGGTTACGGACATTAACTTTTCAGATAGGTGGTGAGAACTTAGTTTTCACTCAGTCTCGTGCTAGTAAAGGTCCCATGCTTATTTCACCATGTCACGCGCTTCCCTTAGCTGACATCACACATGATTTGTTTATGCATGACAAAGCTTTGGTTCCTATCGAGCCTATAGCTCCTGTTTGTGATATTCCTATTGCTACCGTAACACCTCCGCCCCAGCTTAGGAGCGAATTGGAGGAACGCGCTGTTGTGTGTTGTCTTACAGATAATAGATCGGCATCATTGGAGCTGAAGAAGGGAGAGCCATGTTCGCGTGATGGTATCAAGAAGAAGTCCACGAAGGACAAAGGAGTTCGCACATATTCGAGTGATTCGGAAGTGGAGCTAGACTCCAAGAAAAGATCGTATGTGTGGAAAAAGAAGTCGGAAATTACCGCAGCTGAGGGTAATTCCGCAAGTCAAAGGCCTGACGGTGGCCTTGTCACAAAACTATTTGGTTATTAGCCGGGTTTGCAACCCCGTGCAATTTTTATATAACAATTTATTGCGTTTTCGTTAGACAATTAGACAATTAGGCTATTTACTTAGATTAGACGTTACGTTATAATCCGTAGTTTAGATAAACAATTTACTTTTCCTGTTAGACATTCTTTTGGTATTTTTTGGGTATCATTTTGTATCGTTTTTGAAGGAAAAAGAAGCGGAAGTCAATTGCTAAAAGTCGAAGGCTGTGCAAATAGGGAAAGTCCTCGATCGAGTAAATCAGAACTACTCGATCGAGCGGTCCTGCCTGAAAAAGTTCTCGATCGAGTAGAATTTCTACTCGATCGACCGAACTAACTTACCTATATA
>JAIUZE010028265.1:0-10768 GCA_022085475.1 Heliosperma pusillum
CGACCTGTCCACCTAATGTTCCGAAACATTTATGACTCCATAACTTGCACAAAATGTGCTTGCGCAGTATCATTATGACTCGCATCTGTGATCGATCAGTCAACAGTTTGACTTATGGCTCGTTGAACCCACCATCAATCGACGTCAAAAAATAATTGCCAGAGTTATCAGCTCATGTAGGCAATTACGGACCAAAACAAATATAATGTAATTCAGTTCACTTTGTGGTGTTCAATGTTGTCCGTACAACCCACATGAAAAACAAAATATAACACAAAACGATGATTTTATAGATAGTTTTTAGGAAAAAGATACAGGTGTCTAATCCATACAAAACACTAAATACAACTCAGAACACGTTTGATTCCCATGGAATAAGTGCCCTTCAGTTAATCAGATCTCAATGGTTTAGTGAGAGGATCTGCTACTTATCAGCCGTAGCAGCTTGTCTATCACTACTCCTTTGCGCCACATAATCTCGGATCATGTGAGCCTTCCTTGTACATGCCTAGCTTGTTGCTGGACTTAGCCTCCTCGCCTGGAAGATGGCACCCCACTATTATCCACAATAGATGGTGATCGGTCAAGCCGAACTAGGGAACTACAGTTAGTCCTTTAAGAATTTGACGCTCCATATAGCTTCCTTTGCAGCCTCTGAAGCAGCATAGTACTCGGACTCAGTCGTAGAATCTGCTATAACAGTTTGTTTGGAGCTTTTCCAGCTGACCGCAGCGCCATTAAGAGTAAAAACGAATCCAGACTGAGATTTCGAGTCATCTCGATCCGTTTGGAAGGTAGCATCTGCGTAACCGATTGCGCATAGCTCAGTGTCACCTCCATAAGTCAATACCCAATCCTTAGTCCTCCGTAGGTACTTAAGGATATTCTTAACAGCCATCCAGTGTGTTTCACCTGGATTGCCTTGGTATCGACTTGTCATACTCAATGCATATGCCACGTCTGGACGTGTGCATATCATGGCATACATGATCGATCCTATAGCTGATGCATAAGGAATCCGACTCATGCGCTCGACCTCTTCTGATGTCTTTGGTGCTTGAGCTTTACTCAAATGCATCCCATAGACCATTGGAAGGTTCCCCTTCTTGGAGTTGGTCATGCTGAACCTCTCAAGAATCTTATCTATATAAGACTCCTGACTGAGGGATAACATCCGTCGTGATCTATCTCTATAGATACGGATCCCCAAAATTCTTTGTGCCTGGCCCAGATCTTTCATCTGGAAATGGTTTTTTAACCAAACTTTTACCGAAGTTAAGAGAGGTATGTCATTCCCAATCAAGAGTATGTCATCGACATACAATATTAGGAAGACAATCTTGCTCCCACTCTACTTGATATATAAGCATGGTTCCTCGACCGATCGAGTAAATCCATTCTCTTTTATCACCTGGTCGAAACGATGATTCCAACTCCGAGAAGCCTGCTTAAGTCCATAGATGGAACGCTTAAGCTTGCATACTTTCTTAGGATTCTTAGGATCAATGAAACCTTCGGGTTGTACCATGTACAACTCCTCCTCCAAATAACCGTTTAAGAAGGTGGTTTTCACATCCATCTGCCATATTTCATAATCATGAAAAACAGCAATCGCTAAGATTATCCGAATGGAACGCAGCATGACTACGGGTGCAAAAATTTCATCATAATGCAATCCGTGCACTTGAGTGAAACCCTTTGCCACTAGTCGTGCCTTGTATGTATCTGGTTGTCCTTCTACAGAATGCTTTATCTTGTAAAGCCATTTGCACTGAAGAGGCCGAACCTTATCAGGTAAGTCAACCAGATCCCCTACGTCATTCTCATACATAGAGTCCATCTCGGATTGCATGGCATCAAGCCATAGCTTAGAGTCGGAACATGTCATGGCACCTTTATAGGTAGCGGGTTCGTTACTCTCTAGGAGTAAAACGTCATCACTCTCATTCTCCTCGACTATACCAATGTATCTGTCTGGAGGAATAGAGTGTCTACCCGACCTCCTAGGTTCCAAAGGAATATTTACCACAGCTGATGATGAAGGAACAGTTTCCTCCATTGGTTGCTCGGTTGTTGGTTCTTGAATCTCCGACAGTTTGAAGGTTCCATTACTTGTCCTATTCTCGAGAAATTCTTTCTCTAAGAACGTCGCACTAGCCGCAACAAAAACTCGATGTTCGGTAGGCGAGTAAAAGTAATGACCAAACATCCCTTTTGGATAACCAATAAAGTATGTCTTGACCGATCGTTGGCCGAGCTTATCGTCAGGTCTCCACTTGACATAAGCCTCGCAGCCCCAAACCCGAATAAAGGACAAGTTAGGGACCGTTCCCTTCCATAATTCATATGGAGTCTTGTCTACAGCTTTAGACGGACTTCGGTTAAGTATTAAAGCAGCTGACAAAAGAGCATAACCCCACAATGAATCAGGTACAACCGTGTGACTCATCATGGATCGACCCATATCAAGTAATGTTCGATTTCTCCGTTCGGACACACCATTCAATTGTGGTGTTCCAGGTGGAGTTAACTGTAGTACTACACCACAGTCTTTAAGGGTTGCGATCAACTCCTTCGAAAGATATTCGCCACCCACGAATATGAACGTAGTGCTTTAAAGCTTTCGATCCCAGCTGGTTTCAACCTCTATTCTGTGGAATTCCTTGAACTTGTCAAAGGACTCACTTTTATGCTTCATTAAGAGACATAACCATATCTACTCAAATCGTCCGTGAAAGTGATAAAAATATCTATAGCCATCTCTAGCGTTGATTGACATAGGTCCACACACATCAGTATGTATGAGTCCTAATAGGTCAGCAGCGCGCATTCCAACACCTTTGAAGGAAATTCGAGTCATTTTGCTTATGAGACATGATTCACACGTGCCAAAAGATTCATAGTCAAATGGGGAGATAGTCCCATTGTCAATGAGCTTCTTCACGCGTCTTTCATTTATGTGTCCCATACGGCAATGCATCAAATAGGTTGATCTTTGTCACCAAACCTTTTTGCTTCATTACTACTCACAGATGAGAACCACAACCAGTATCTAGTACCCAAGTTCCGAAACTTGCATGGTTGATCTCAATCATATGAATAAAAGAAGAAGACATACCAACAGGAGAGACGCGGCCTGCTTTTATGTCCTCTCGGTACACGAGGCAGTTCCTCCTCCAATGCCCAAGCTTGTGGCAATGGTGGCACTCCACGTTACCTTCATCGCTCTTTGTCTTGCCTTGTGAGCTACCGCTAGACTCACCAGGCCCACTCTTGCCCTGCCTTGGCTTTTTGAATTTCGGCTTCTCTAAAGCTAGGTTGGCCTTAGCCTTGCCCATACCTTTGCCCTTGTTGCCAATCATGAGAACGTCCTGTTTCAGACTCCCACTCAATTTCAGATCACTCTCTGTCTGTACCAGGAGTGAGTGGAGCTGAATGACGAACGCGATCTATGACGATCTTCTCATCGATTTTGCAACCAAGTGCCTCCAGTTTCTCGACATTCTCAATCATGTCAAGAATGTGTGGGCTAACTGCTTGGCCCCTCTGGAGTTTCGCTTTCAAAGAAGCGACAGGTATGCTCATAGCTAACGATCCTCGGTGCTTTCGAGAACTCGTTAGAGAGCGTGGTGAAAATCTTGTTTGCACCTTGGGCAATGAATCGCCTTTGCAAATTTGATTCCATTGAAAAGATGAGTACGTTCTTTATCGCACCCGCCTCCATTACGAAATCACTATAAGCAAGTGATTCATTTGCTCCTGCATTGGGGCCTGGGTTTGGCGGTAGTGGCTCAGTCAAGTACTTGAGCTTACCGTCATCAATGGCAGCATTCCGTAATGCCGCCTCCCAGTCCGCAAAGTTGGACCCGTTATTCTTCAGTCGCGTTGACTGATTCATAGTGTCCATGAACATCTTAAGCCAGGACTCACGTCCGAGCGTGGCACTTGGCATTGGGTCATCAGTATGGCCAGCCATTTGTTATTAGCAGTTTATATCTGAATATATGACTGTGGAAAAAAAAAAATATGATAAGTTTCATCGTTTTAAATTTGAGTCTAATGAAAAACCGTTTAATTCGATGACTCGTGCATTTATACAATTGACCTCCCTCAAGAATTATATAAATGATCCCAAGACTCAATTTCTGTAAATTGATAAGCCAACCTCTTGGCTAATTCTACTTTTAGAATTCCTGGTCGATAAATTTCTGTAAATTCTATCTTTAGTCCATCATAATCACGAGATATTACTCGTACTATAATGTTGAGATAAAATAGGTCAACACTCACTACTTACCCAACGTAGAAGGGGTCATATTATGACTTCCGACGAAGAAGGGGCTCATAGTAGTTTTCCCTATAAAGACTAGTCTCAATTTTAATTTATAGGGGAAGGTCCCATCATCTTAACTTAAATTCATTTTAAGTGAACGAATGTCTAGCAACTCGAGAATGATTTAAGTAAGGTGATGGCCCTAAAAGCGAGTGACATCTGTATGTCCATGATTAAATTATTCAACCTATATGAATCATTTTACATGCATTTTATTAGGTTTAGGTGGTTTGGTTTAGGCGGAATATGATGCAATTATATCTATCATGTGATGGAAAGTAAACGAGAATGAAAAACGTAAAAGAAAAACATGTCCTAGTGTGGCCTATCCTACCAAAAAGAATAAAATACAACTCCGAATCCAACAGATTGGACCCTCGAAGCTTGACTTTATCACCCTTCTTGGTCCATGCAGCGGGAGTGAGCTCCAATCTCCATCTTTAGTCTTCTTTGAAATTACAATAAATAAAATTACATAGATCCTATTTATTACATACTAATTTCAAAACCCAAAACTAAAAAAATGGAGATGCGAGATCTCAAAATACATCCAAGACTATGTCACCATCATTACGGTAACACAATCTACTAAGGCCACACTAAGTTACAACTGATTGTAAAAATACGATAAAAAATGCATTCAATCAATCCAAACACATTATAAAAGCACCAACTAAAATAAAACATACAAGACATAATACAGTTATTACGATGTTTTATTATCCAAACTACCATTTAACATAGATTATAATTATGTGGTAATTCTGTACTTACCCACATTAATTACAATCCCGATTCATTTTACTGATAAAATGAACTATCCTAAACATTTCAAACTGCTTTAAAATGTAAGATATTAAGCATATGTGAACCGTTTCACATTAATTATACAAAATCCGAATGATGTACAATTAAAGGCCAAAAACTTGAACGCGAAAAAACAGAAATTTTTTTTTCATCAAAAATTCTTTTCGGAAATATTTTCAAGCAAAACGGTCCTTATCGACAAAATAGGGAAAAATTAATATCCTTTCAAATGATAAACTCATTCAACATCATTTCCATTTTCATTTTAATCTAATCTTTATTTAATTAAAACATCTACAAATCTATTTGTAAGTTATTTCAACAGATTAAAATAACAAAATAAATCTAAATGAAAACGAATACGAAAGGAAATACGATTCTGTAAAGTACTCGATCGAGAAGAAAATCGATCAACTAATTCTTCCTAGTCGACAAACAGGGAGCTCGATCAAGTAAAAACATCACTCGATCGAGACACTAAAGTCCTCGATCGAGCAAGCATACCATTCCATCGACCAAAGCAATAGCGAAATCTTCTCGATCGAGCAAAATACAAGTGCTCGATCGAGCAAAACAGAGGAAACTGCTTCGATCGAGCAAAAACAGCAACTTGATCGAACAAAACCATTGAGAAAACTGCTCGATCGAGCAAATAAAGCCCTCGATCGAAACAAAAACTCACAAAAACAAATCGATCGAGACACTAAAGTCCTCGATCGAGTCAAACACACAGCGGCATAAACAGTTTCGGTTTATGAAATCAAATTAAAACAATTTCGTGGCCTATGCTCTGATACCACTTGTGGGAAATCGGTATTACCACAATACAATTATAATAGGATTATAACGAAAAGTAATAATTTGATAGTGCAAGTCATAAACGAAAACAAGGATAATAGAAGAGATTTAGAAATCAACCTCCGGTTCTAGCAATTGGCGTAAAGAACAGAGATATCAAGGTAGATATCCTCCTAATCGTTGCACCCAATATGCTCCGAGAAATACCCTTTTCTTTTGCTAGAAAGTAATACAAAAGTTACTGCTACCCTTTTGTTTTGTGTTTTTATCAAAAGTTACTGATCACTTTTGTCTTTTGTGAGATGTGTGTCTTTTCAGATGGAGGCACAGTGAGAAAATTAGGTTAGAAAAATGATGAAATCAATTTTTCTTCTCCTGCTTCTCTTCCCTTGCTTCCACGGCTGGTAGGGTTTTTATATGGGGAGATTCTATCTCCTCATAATAACTACCCGTTGACTAAAACCCGATAGTATCTGGATACTTTCGTTTTTGGTCATTTTAGCTTTTAATATAATGTGATATCTTATAATCGTCATTTTACATGGACCGACATTATAATCCGTCATTAATTATAAATATCCGTATATTTATAATTTGCCAATTAATTATAACGGTTTATGTTTAATTAGCTTACATTATATACTATAATTAAATATAACTTTTTATATTCAATTTTTACGAATTACAGTTAATTCGTCTCAGCTAACTTTCGTCTCATCATCACATTGACTAACCTTTTAGTCAAATACACTGACTAACCTTTTAGTCATATAATAGGGTATCAATATGATTATTTTCTCAAATAATCACATCTCTCAAACACATCCTATAGGTGTGACTTTTAGGGACCAGTTGATCACCGCCATCTGTATGACAATAACGTCAAACTTATCTAGCAAGCCAACCGTTATTGATAAACGTTAATCAGCTGATTATTATACAAAGTATACCCTGTGAACCTACAGAGATTTATTTATGTTATTGCACTAACTGGAGGACACTAGCTCCAACACGTTTATGAGTAAACTAATTATACAATGATATTAGAAATGTCTAATATTGAGTTTAAGACACTTACACAATATTTGGACATCTTCCAAATATTGTTCTTGAGCTTAAATAAGAAGGATGATCTTCCAAGCTTCAAATTAGAAACTCTCCAATTAGTTGCACCCAAGACTACCCCTTTATCTCTTCTAAATACCCCTTTATCTCTTCTAAACTCTCCAATAACTCTTATTACTACACTTAGTAATTTTATTAGAAATTTCATGAACTCAATTTGTCGGAAAATTTCTCAAGTTTTCTTACAGAGAAGATTGAGGTTATTTAGAGATAAGTTGGATGTTTGCATGTATGAGATGTATTTTCAAAAAATAAGAGGAACAAGTCCTCTCATGCATGCTAATGGACCGACCACCCATGCTCATGTGGAAGGGTTTGCTTTTGTCTTTTGTTCTTAACAATGCACTAGCTCATAGTCTAGGTCTAGGTTTAATTATTATGTCTAATTCTTAATTAGAGCAACTAATAATACCTAAACCTCTACCCTAACCCCTCCAAAAACCGGTGCACCCATATAACATGGGTGTCCATTTTATTTTTGCATTTTGTGATTTGTCACAAATGTGACATGTGACATATGACATGTAATTTAGCTTATAAATGTGCATTTAACTAATTTAAATGCAATTTCATAACAAATAAATTAGACTTAACATTTTAAGTCACATTTTATAATTACATGTAAATAAAATGGGTCATCTCATATTTGGTTAATATAATCTACAACAATTTATAATTATAATCAACCAATTTTGCTTATCTCAAATGTTTTATAAACATAATGCATTCTTAGTAATATAACGATTAAATTACTAAAATAAATCTTATTTAATCATATTACAATAAGATATAATTCTCACTTTAATCTTGTTTAAATTAAGGGATTAATTAATCTGTATCGCAATACAGTTAATTAACTTACATGATTAGGGGATTGTCCTTTAGGTGTAATCTCAAGGGATAAACTAATCACCACCGTCATACGACAGTAACGTCAAACTCAATTGAGCCAATCGTTACAGATTTATGTTGACCAGTTGACTATAATATTTATCATTCCTTTGTATTCTTATTATTGAGATTTAATTATATGATGACACTATTGTTGAGGACACTTACTCCAACAATCTCCCACTTGTCCGAGACAAGCGTGCGTCACCAATTCTCTTGTCCTATTACAATCTCCCACTCAATGCAAGGTGTCGTGCAGGTCGTAGTTGCATTTGATCATATCATGAGTGGATTCCTCGATCTGGAGAGTAACTGTCTGACCGGAATTATCTGTCCTAGATACCTTCCGAGCGTGGCCACGCATTTTCAGCTTACTCCTCCTCGAGTGGCCTTGAGATTTAAAACAACCATGACAAGGGATGGACAATTCCTATCGCACTATTCCCTTCGAATAGCCACAGCTCATCATGACCCAAAAGATGCTCATTTGACCCCAGTTACGAAGGTCGTAGAGAATAAAACAAAGTCACTCTAAAACTGTGCCACCTTAGGCGAACAGTCTTTAGTCAAAGGATTGACTCAAAAAGAATACTAGTACCTCTTGCCACGACCAGGCTACAAGAGTTGCCAAACTCTATAAGCGGTCACTGCCCGACAAACTGTCCCTTATAGTCTGTCTATGTGATCGACTGGTCATCCCTTATGACTCTATGGCACTTGAAATTGCCATCCATTGCATCACACTCTAGTCACTTGGAGACGTCACCTCATATAAGCAACTAGGGGCTAATGCTATGTTAATACAATCCACTTTAATAGGGTTCAAAATTGTCTCTACAACCCATTTGGATATAACAAAGCACAAAACAAGTTTTAGAAACTCAAACGATAAATGTAATTATCTTATATGAACAATCAACACAATGTTATTGCTTCATATCATATAATCTGAAGTTTATTCCGTCCATGACAATTCATGACAATCCTTTTAAATGCAATAAAGGCTTGGGTAGTGAATATATACCATATATTCATTTATTCCAACCTTGTGAATTGCTATTTCCTTTTATCCAGTGTTATTCATAATAACATGAATTCATCTATGTACATGTCTAAATCTCTATCTAGTGGTGGGCTCTTTAACTTGAAAGATGCTCCCACTTGTTATCATGATAACTGATAGGTATTTAGGTGAAAGGATCTACCATTAGTTCCTTTTAAATCACCTTATCCTCATCATAATGTACTATGTCTCTATTTGTAGAATTTATAATGATTGACTCTTCAATCATCCTTTTAGTTATTCGCTTCTTATATAACAAAGGTACTCTTAGGATTCGGATAAATCCTTATAAGTTTGGAAATTTGGGTTTGTGTAACCTTTACCACATTATCAAATTTTCTCTACCAAACACAAGAATGTATCCCTAGTTCTCCTCGAGAACTCTACGGATGTTCTTGTAGGCTATCCAATGACTCTCATGTGGATTGATTTGTTTTAGGTTTGTCATGCTCCCAGCATACAATTCATTTAGGTTCGTTCATGTAATGGCATACATGATAGACCTAATGGCGGAAACATTAGTACTCATGTGATCAACAACTCTTAGGTTCAGTGGATGACTATGACCCTTTCATAGTCATCCCACTTTCATCAACATAAACAACCTATTTAACTTGTTGAAATAGATAAAGGATCTTATCGATATAAGACACTTTTCTAAATGCCAAAATAAAATCTTCTATTCCACAATAGATTTTGATTTTAGTATACATGTTGCCCTCTTTCATCCAGCATTAAAATGCAACCACTCCTTTCAAAAAGGTAACACGAATACGTTACTCACAATGAGTGATACGTCATTCACGCGGAAAACAATTTCTCCCACTGAACTTCATGTCTTTACATGACAACTTAAACTCTCACTTAACTTCTTGTCTTTACATGACTTTAACTCCCACTGAATTTCATGTCTATACATGATTTTTCGACAATTCGAGTGAAACTCTTCTTATATCTCATAATAGAAAAAGATCATCATAACCTCTAGGTAGATACATACCATAGGCTTGTGTCATGTACACATCATATTCCAAATCCCAATTTGGACATGTGGCTTTATTGTGTATCTTGTACACACCAACTATGAGGTATTTCACTGATGATGTAACACCCGGAAATGTACCCTATTTTTCTAGTAGAAATATTTTACGAAATCTTTTCAGCAATTTTAAGTTTTAAATTAGCTTTTTATGTTTCGAGTCGAATTTAGAATTTCCGAGTTCGTATTTGGAATTTCTGCGAGATTCCATGAAAATCCCGTTTTAAGGCGAGTTTGACTTTTCTTGACTTTTGAGTCGAGTTTGACTTTTCTTGAATTTTAAGTCGTCTTTGACTTTTCTTGAAATTTTAAGTCGTCTTTGACTTTTCTTGAAATTTTAAGTCGTCTTTGACTTTTCTTGAATTTTAAGTCGTCTTTGACTTTTCTTGACTTTTGAGCCGTCTTTGACTTTCGTTGACTTTTTCCCACTTACTCACCCTACATATACTCCCTCATACTACCTCACCTTAACCTAATTTCCCTCACAACTCAACATCTTCTTCTTCCTCACCATAAACACCAACACCTAGCCTCCATTTTTGATCCGTCTTCAAATCGTCACTACTCTACCCTTCTGTTACTACTCGCTCAAATTCACGTAAGTTCCGTCTGATTATTCCCTCGCATCCTCCTCTATCCGTATTGGTAATAAAATTACCCGGTCTTTCTCAGCTTTTTAAATTATCCGTCTTTCTTCAAGATGAATTTTATT
>JAIUZE010028267.1:0-15155 GCA_022085475.1 Heliosperma pusillum
TTATTTAAATTAATTTTTCTATCCTCAAATTTTAGGGTGTCCACAAGAGTCGACGATCAAGAGCGCCGCGATATCCGTTAACGTGCTTCTCTCTTGGTCGAAGAGCACCCCCCGAACCCGCGCCTAGATCGTCCGCGGTGGTTCGGGCCGAATATGACCTTTATTTGAAGGTTGCTAATGACGTCAAGAATGTCTTGATTTGGTCAATTTCACCCAAACTCAAACTCCAATTGATATCTCTCGATGCATATGCGATATTCACGAGGATTACGTCAATGTTTTCGCAAGCCCCTCAAATTCTCCAATATGAGGCGGCCACGAAATTCTTTGACACTAAGCTTCAAAGGGGCCAAAAGGTTGGCCCACATGTGCTCAAAATGGTTGAGCACACGGACACCTTAGAGCGTCTAGGGTGCAAAATTCCGAAGGAATTGGTGGTGGGTAAAATCCTTAGTTCACCCAATTTAGGGTGAACTATAACATGAATGGCATGGAAAAGAGTTTCCATGAACTCCATACACTCCTCACCCAAGCGGGGAGGGACATGGAGGCTAGTGGGAGTGAACCCAAGGACGTTCTTTCAATGAAAATGAAGAACATGAACCTTGAGGTGAAAAAGGACAAGGTAAAGGGTAAGACTCTTTTCAAGAAAGTCGGCAAGGGAAAGGGAAAGGTCTTTTATAAGTCCAAGCCCAAAGTCAACAAACACGCGGAGGCGGATTGCTATTATTGTAATGGCAAAGGGCATTGGAAACGCAATTGCCCCAAATACTTGAAAGACAAGAAGGACGGTTGTGTGACAACGTCAGGTAAAATTCTTTCATCACTCTATATGATAGATATAAACTTTGCTAGTACATCTTCTTGGGTATTTGATACCAATTGTGGTTCTCACCTTTGTAATCATGTACAGGGGCTGAAGGACGCGCAAGCACTAGCCAAGGGTGACGTGGACCTACGCATGGGAAATGGAGCTAAGGTAGCCGCAGTTTCCGTGGGCACCTACGTTCTTCTTTTGCCTAATGGTTTAGAGTTGTATTTAAATAAGTGTTATTATGTACCAACTCTTACCAAGAACATTATCTCCATTTCCGTGTTAGACATGGAAGGGTTTTCATTTTGTATTAAGAACAATCGTTGTACTTTTTCTTTAAATGAAATGGTTTATGGCGAGGCCATTTCTATTGGAGGTATTTATGTTCTAGATATTGCAAAAGAGGTCTATCATGTAGAAAACAAGAAGCTCAAACCAGGTGAACCTAATCAATCATACCTTTGGCATTGTCGTTTAGGGCACATAAACGAACGACGCATAAAGAGACTTGTTTCATCTAAAGTACTCAAACCATTCGATTACGAATCTTATGGCGTATGCGAATCTTGTCTTCTAGGCAAGATGACTCGTGCTCCTTTTTCGGGAAAAGGGACACGAGCAAGTGAAGTATTAGGACTTATACATACGGATGTATGCGGTCCAATGACTATCCAAGCTAGAGGTGGTTATCACTACTTCATTACTTTTACCGATGACTTGAGTAGATATGGATATGTCTACTTGATGAGGCATAAAAGTGATGCTTTTGAAAAATTCAAAGAATTTCAAAATGAAGTAGAAAACCAATTGAACAAAAAGATTAAAGCACTACGATCCGATCGTGGTGGTGAATACTTGAACAATGAATTTGATTCTCACCTAAAAGATTGTGGTATAGTATCACAACGGACTCCTCCTGGGACACCTCAATTAAATGGTGTGTCCGAAAGGAGAAATCAAACTTTATTAGATATGCTTCGATCTATGATGAGTCTGACAGAGCTTCCTGATTATTTTTTGGGTTTTGCTATCTTATCTACAATATTTTCACTAAATCGAAGCCCGACTAAAGCGGCAAACAAGACTCCATATGAGATATGGACAGGGAAAGTCCCTTATTTGTCATTTATGAGAATTTGGGGATGCGAGACTTTTGTTAAGAATAAGTCTGACGATAAACTCGCTCCCAAATCTGACAAATGTCTGTTTGTAGGATATCCAAAGGAATCACGTGCTTATTACTTCTACAATAAACACGAGGATAAAGTGTTTGTGTCTCGTGATGCAGTCTTTTTAGAAAATGATTTTATTTCTAAAAGACAGAGTGGAAAAAATTTGAACTTGATGAAGTCCAAGAACCACAAATCGACAAGGAAAACGTTCCCTCTTCGTTTGACACGGTCATTATTCCTTCGGAACCTAGGAGGTCAAGCAGAATTAGTCATCAACCTGATAGATACCTTGGTATTATAGAGGAAGGTGATGACTATAATGTGTTACTTTTTGAAAGTAACGAACCTACTACCTACAAAGCAGCCATTTGTAGTCCCGACTCAAAGTTATGGCTAGGAGCCATGCAATCCGAAATGGATTCTATGTACGACAATCAAGTATGGGACTTGGTTGATTTACCTAAAGAGGTAAGACCTCTTCAGTGTAAGTGGATCTATAAGATCAAAAATGGCATAGATAAACATAATGATGTTTACAAAGCTAGATTGGTGGCAAAAGGTTTCACCCAAGTTCATGGTCTTCACTATGACGAAACCTTCGCCCCAGTCAATGTTGGACCCTATTCAAGTGAATAGGACGAACTTAATATTTTGTCCCTAGTCACTCAATGAGGTGACGTCTCGAAGTGACTAGATTGTAAGTCGATCGATGGTTGGTTCAAGCACCATGGGGTCATGGAGATTACTGGTCGTTTACATAGACAGACTGTATGACACTATGTCGGACAGTGACATTTGTAGAGACTCTTAAATCAATTATTTTATGCCTGGTCGTGGCAGGGTCTTCTATCTTATTCCTATGAGTCGATTCTTTTGACTGGCGACCGTCTATCTGAGTCGGTGCAGTTTCCGATTGGTTTTGGTTGATGTTCTAGGTCGTGCCGTAAAAGGAGTCCGATGGACATCTTCTGGATCATGGTGATCTGCATCATACAGAGTAGATGAATCAACAGGAATTGTCCACCCACGTTGAGTACAAACATCTTTAGGCCACTCGAGGAGAAGTTACTGTAAATGCGTGGCCACGCTCGGAAAGAGATCTATGGTAGATTTTTCGGTCAGACAGTTACTCTCCCTATCGAGAAAACCACTCTAGATATAATCAATCGCAAGTGCGACCTGAAAGACACCTTGCGTTGAGTGGTAGATGTGATAAAGAGACAAGAGAATTGGTGACGCACACTTGTGTCAGAAAAGTGGGAGATTGTTGGAGTAGGTGTCCTCCACAATAGTGCACCACTTAATAAATCTCATTAAGGAATATAATTGGGATATTTATTGACTAAATATATGATTAGTCAGTTGATTAACGTAAATCAATAACGGTTGGCTGACTAGAGTTTGACGTTATTGTCGTATGACGACGGTGATCAGTTGATCCCTTTCGGTCACACCTATAAGATGAAATCCAAATAGTAACTAATTATTTGTATATGATACAGTTAATTAGTCCATTACATATATTCTATATGTACGAGAGTTAATTGTTAGAAATTGAGTTAAGAACTCAAATTCGATTAAGTTTATTTTTCAATTATGCGATAATTGACTAATAAATTTATATCTTATTTTAATATGATTAAATAAGATTTAACTTAATAATTAATCGTTAAATTACTAAATTAGTTGAGGTTTTGAGATAAAGGTAATTAGTTAATTATATTTACAAGGAGTTGTAAAATAAATTAACTAAGCATTGTGGGACCCATTATATATTGATATAATGGTAAAATATTACTTAAAATGTTAAGTACATATTATTTATTTAATTTTGTCATATAATTGTTATATGATCAAATTAACACTTAATTATACATGATAATTAAGCATATGATTAATAAGTATTTGTGGGACAAATATCAAAAATCAAAATGGACCATAATAAGCCACATGTGGCTGGTTATGGCATGTGTAGGAAGACATGATTTTGCTCTTTTCTTCTTACACAATTCTCCTTTTGATTGTGACATAACCTACATACTTTAATCATTCTAACATTTCCTACACTCCACCTTATTGCATATGAATAAATTAAACAAAATAAGAGGACATATGGACATGCATGGTCCGGCCATAGTGGCTATCTAATGAACAATAGTTGTTCATTTTTCACTACTTTATTTTGTGCTTAATTCACACTTCTCTCTAAAACTCATCCTCTCACTAAAACTCTCATAATACTAATATTTCCTAAGTATTACTAGTGTAGTAATATATACTAATATTAGTAGCATAATATCTATCTTATTATCAAGTTAATAATAAGGGTAGATTATTTGGTATCATCTTGGTGCAACTTGAAGGAGGTCTTCTAATTTGGAGATTATTCTTGTTCATCCATATTTATAGCTCAAGAACAACAAGAAGGAGTTCTTATTGTACCCATTTATTTTCCATATCAATGTGAGGAAATTTCTTCTTTTATATAAATGTCTTTATATTTGCATGCATGTTACATAGATCATTAAATACTAAATTAACAAGTAATTTTAGTAACTAATTAGAGGAGTCTAATTAAGGTCTATGGACTTTCAGCATGATCACAACACCAACCTCCAACCGCAATTGATGGTTAGGTAGACCAGAGCATCTAATCCTGTTAAGGAATTTGGTAGAGTGGAGGTCACGTGCACCCACAGATGTGTCATCTTTGCTAACTTCATCAGAACTTAGATATAATTTTGCATTCCTGGAAATAAGCGTCAAAACGTAATCGTTCACGACCTCAACAATCTCGTGGGTAGGGGCAAGGATGGCCCTTTCCTGCAAATACGCCGGGTTCCATAACTGGCTTTGAAGTGCAGAGTAAGTTACTTCGACTAATGAAGCGATGGGATTTGAGACGTTTTGAATTAGTAACTCGTCGGGGAATTGTAGATCAACCTCCCCGTCATTGTCACCACCTACTAACCCATCTCTAATCTCCAAGATCCACTCCGAAAACTTCCTTATATCATCGACATTGTTGCTTGAACTTCCAACTTGCAAGCACATGTTTTTGGTCAATTTAAGAACCTAAAAATGTAAATAATATCATATTTACACATTTCAAGAAAAATAGAAAATCATATAAGAAGATGTGTAAGGTACCTTGCATGAAGCCCACAAGTAAGATGAACAAAGAGAAGCATGGACAATATCTGCTCTACTTTCTTTAGAAACAACCGGTAGAGTTTGGCGAAAGTCCCCCCCAAAGACGACAAATTTTCCACCAAAAGGTTTGTCGACATTTCTCTCGTCTACAACACGCATTACATCTTTTAGGCTTCGATCAAGAGCCTCAAAACTGTGTTTATGAGTCATTGGCGCTTCGTCCCATATTATGAGTTTTGCCCTTATGATAAGTTCAGTTAAATCACATCCTGGTTTAACTCTAGAGCAAGTGGAGTTCTCAGACACACTGAGCGGAATCCCAAATCTAGAATGAGCGGTTCTACCACCGGGTATCAAGGTTGCTGCAATTTTGAGCATTTTCCCCCGACCATACACGGTGAATTTTTGCTTGCAGTTCCACAAGGACCATGTAGCATATGTGAACAAACAACCGCATGTAGAAGTGAATCTTCAACTGGGTCAGGAATTTCAGCAGAAATGATTTATCAACATCTTTAGCTTCTGGGAACTTGTCCTCTCGGTGTAAGAACAATAATATATGGGCGTGTGGAAGACCGCGCTTTTGAAATTCAACTATGTAGACAGCTGCAAAATAATAATATGGAATAATTTTAAGTATTAAAACTGCAATATATAGTAAATAAAATCTTAAATTAGAGACTAAAAATTAGCGTTCATGATAACATCAAATTGAGTCGTGTCATTTAGGGTAATTTAGTTACTTATTAATGTTAATTTATGGGTCTTTAGTACTCCTTTTATATTAAGTACTTCTCTTAGTCTTTTGTTGTAATTTCATTTACTTAGATTATTTTGGAAGGTGATTGATGTTAAGCATTGAAATGTATGCCAATAAGGTGCACATTTGTGAGGTTTTTGTTGTTGTGTGTTATTTTGGAAGCATTGGCATGCAAAAACAAGACCAAAAATGAAGATTTGAAGTATCGATTTTCTAAGGGTCAACTTCAAACGGGTATATCTTGAGTTCTAGAGCTCGTATCAATGTAGGGCCAAGTGGAGGTGATAGATTATCCTCTTAGCTTTCCAACGGTAGGTCGCACGCCCAAAATGACCAAGAAACGAGAGAGATATGACTCTCGCAAAAACAGGCTGAACCGATGACCGCGCCACACGACGCTGCCGGCGTCCTGTGACGCTGCCGGCGTCCACCGGCGCTGCCAGTGTCCGACACTGCTGGTACGCGACTATTTTTCCGCCTTCTTGTTCTTTGAAGCCCATTTCTCAAGGCCCCTAGGCAAGGGTATAAAAGAGCAACAAAAAGAAGAGAGAGAGGGGAAAAAGAGCACAACACATACTCTCATATAATAATTGAATCTCATACTTTGTTCTTCATCTTTTGGGTATCTTTTAGTTGAACTTATTATTATTTGGGTTGTAATTTATTAGTAATGGAAGGCTAATCCTTCAAATACTTGGTGTAATTTGAACAAGTTCACACCTTTAGTATTGTAAGACTCTTTGAATCTCTTCCTCTTTAGTTAATATTATTTTCTCATGTTTATTTTCCATTGTTGAATGAATTATTGTTGAGACTAACCATCTTAGCAATTGTTTGTTTAATTAGTGCTTTGTCTAGATAAATTTGGTTAATTTGTCTTGATATTGTTGAAGCAACCTTGAAAGATTGCAACTTTGGTTTAAAGTTGGAATCTTTTGGGTGGAATTTGGTATATTGTGTGATTAGAACATGGTTTAATGTTTTATTACATGATTCTAGCTTGTTTCTTTGGTTTTGTTCTTAAAGCTTGCATCTTTGATTTGGGCTCATGTTTTAATGAGTGTAAATTGGGGTGTAAAGGGTCATTCTTGGTTGATTTAATCCATGTTGACTAATTTCTTAGAAACTTGTATTAGATAACTAGAGAAGAGAGGAAAGGAAGAGTCTTTACTTTGCTAATTGTTGTGTTACTTGGGATAATTGCACTAAGTACTTTTCTCATATTTGATTTCTTGCATAGAAGGTGTTTGTTATATTGTCTAGCCTAGAATTTCATGTTTCAATGTGAGTCATCTTTTTAACCAAATTTCTTCTTATATGTTAATCTACATGTTTTCTCATTATGAACATCATTGTTTGTGATTATTAGCAGTTAGTGTCTTAATTAGTAATTAGTGCCTTAATTAGTGTTTAGTTTTTTAATTAATGTCTTAGCTAATTGTTTAGAGTCTAGATTTAGCTTAATTTCGCCTTCTCTTGGGTTCGACCCTATTCTTACCATTTACTACCTTTATTTAAGATAGTTTGTGTTTGTTTAGGAGATATAAATTATTATTTGATCGTAGCTAATTAGCGGATTTAACGACACGCGAATTAGCCTCATCAGTTCACATGCGTTAGCTCTACCAAAAATTTGTCGATCTTTTATATCAATCATCAACTCGTCTAACTTAATCTTGAACACGCGACACAAAATATATGGACGATCCTCTGCTCTCATTGCCCTTTTAGTGACAAATCGAGTGATCTCCGGCCACTTTGGATTACAGGTGAACGTTATGAATAAATCGAGCTAACCAAACCACTTACAAATAGTCATCGTATCAAGATAATTCACTTTCATGAACGCTTCACCTCCTTGAAAAGAAGAAGGAACAATAAATCGACTACCTGCAGAGGATGGCTCAATGTCTCCTCTTTCGACCGCATTTGAAAGGTTCTTGTAATTGTCCACCCGAAGTTGGTCTTGGTTAAATCGAAGAAAGTTTAACATATGAGATTCAACCATCATATATCTATCAACACTAAATTGATGTAATTCTTTACCAGATGATAATATAGTTGGATACTCAATCGATGGCGATCTTTCTTGTAAACGGAACGCAAACCATTCTCTACAGGTTAACTCCTCACGCGGTTTATTGCTAGTACTACTCCCAAGAGAAGCTTGATTGTGGAGGATTTTGAGATGATAACCATCTTCCCCATATGGAAATAAAAGAGGATATTGAAAGGCCGTGTAGGACGGGTGTAACTCAGATATGCGTTTCAAACCACCGCATCGTTTATGCACAATAATATCTCGCTTCTCCAAATTTGGACCTATATCCCCCTCAATTAAAGCTGCAACTTCCGGAACAGTTGGACAGTTATATGTTCTTCCATCAGTGTCTCTTTTAGAAATAAGTTTGATACTGACATCACAATTTATATTCGAAGACAATCTATCCCTCGCCGTCCTAAACGACTTTGCAAGAACATTATTGTCGTCGACCATTTGTTTCAATAGCAGTATAAGTTCATCGTTAAACCTGTGCGGATTACTGGGACTGCATAAATATAAATGTTAAATTAAAATACAATCAATGGCCATTTTGTTAATATTTTCATAAAAAGGTAAACTAAAAAGACATTTGAGAAAATATAATAAACATAAATAAATAAAATAGAAATGTTAGTACCTGATGGCGTTTTTTCGATTATAGACTTCTTCTTCTTTATCATATATATACAATTGACAAAATTTTGGGGGAGTCTCTTCCAAAGGCAATAAAGTCCCTATACGATGAATATTTTGACCTCCCATCCGAAACGTGTAAGGACCTCTTCCTTGATTGATTGAATGATCAATCTTACCACCCATAGAAGTAAAGGAAAACATCGAATTATAACCTCTGATATTTTCCATGAAATTCTTGCTAAACCGATGTTTTCTACTTAAGAGAGACTTTAACAGTTCAGGTGGTTGTTGTAAAAATGAAAGGACAACTTTACCATTTGAACAACATAGTGAGAACTTGGGTCGTCTTGTACCACGACTTTTTCCTATTCTTTCCTCAAACCACATTAGGGCACCATATTTTTCACACGTATAATCTAGATCTCCAATATCCCAATATCCTTCCCACTCTGAGGAACCCAAATAATGTGTGTATAAGTAAATGTATCCATATATAAATCTTATGTCAACTAAGTATTTAAAGGGAGTATCCTTTTGTGGTTACGACAAATATTAAACAACTTATATTACAGTTACTTACCATCGTCAATCAAGTTAACATTCACATTTGGAGGAGTATGTGAACTTTCTCCACGTTCTATAGATGAGAATATCACACGATCACTTGGTCCTTCGTTATTTGGATGTTGAGAAGGAATCACTTCATTGTAAGTTTCTCCAAATTCAGCACATAAATCTCTTACCAATCTTTCAACCACGTCAGACGGATTACTTATACCTCCTAAAACACATTATTGAATACGCTACTCGCTTGAAATGTTAACTACCATGATTGAGTATTATATTTATCAAATAAAGATAGTTACATACCTCTTGGGGTGGAGCTAAGTGGTGTCGTCGGGGTAGTCATTTTAGAAGCAACATTACTAACAACATGGGAACGTTTTTTTGTTGAAGCCCTTTTCCTCTTTTCTCTTTCCACTTGCGACCGTAATTGATTAGGTGTGAGAATAGAAGTATAGATATGTGACGACGTAGTAATAGTTTGGTTGCTTAGGGATATTGTAATGGAGTTTTCTTCCTCGAGAGTCCTTGTATTACTTGCCTTGAAATTAGGGAATCTAAAAAAAATTTACAATTTATAATACGTTATTAAAAATATAATTATACACAGTTGCGAAAAAATCGTAATTAATCAACTCGCCTTAAAATACGGTAATTATGAGTATAGTGATCGAGGGAAGTACCGTTGTAATGTCAGAGAACGGAGACCGGGAATTCTGCAACCTATTAATATCGGTTCTTTTTTGTTGAAGTGCATCACCTATACTCGTCACACGTAAGTAGAACGATTGAAACTATTGATTATCAATTCGAATATTAATGATATTAAATAACTTAGGTAATGGCTATTAATAAAGCTTTTGACTATTTTATGAAATTATACCGTAAACCCAAAATTGCATATGAAAACTATATTTAACTGATACGTGTTTTGGCCAAAATAATGTATTTTTCAGCAAAAATATGTAAATCAAGTAACACTTTTATCTTCGACTGATAGTTAATATAGTTTTTGAAAGACAACAATCATTTTAAAAGAATTCAAAATTCTAGTTATACCAACAAATGTTAACTTTCATCTTTGGAAGATCATCATAAAAACTTCACAGTTAAGCGTGCTCAGATGAGAGTAGTCATGGGATGGGTGACCTCGTGGGAAGTTTCTCCGATCTGTACAAGTGTATTATTGGTGACACGAAATGACGTTTGGATGAATTAGCTAAACTAGCAAATCAAGTATACGACCCTGCATAATTCAATATGTGAAAAAAATAATAATATTTTTTATAATATTAATTTATTTCATATATATCTCGTCAGCCACGGGAATAATTTTTGGCCACGGGAATAATTTTTTAGCCACGGAAGTTATTAGCCACGGGAAACGTCGTGGCTAAAAATTGAAATTTAGCCACGATATTGTTTTTCCCGTGGCTCTCAATTAGCCACGGCCACTTGGGCCACGAAAGGTATTCCCGTGGCAATATGCTTTAGCCACGGAAATTTAGCACTTGCACCACGAATTTTATCGTGGCCCAAGTGCTAAATTGTAGTAGTGCTTAAACTATAATTTTCATTTAAGATGAGCCAAATACATAACTAAAAGACCCAACTTGTTGGTCGGGGGAAAAAAGTATTTTTCTTTATGAAAAATAAGTGGAAACTTTTGACATGTCTTAAGTTTAAGACGGTTAATGCCCTTTTAATGCGAGTCTAATTGTTAAATAACGTAGTAACAAAAAACAAAAAATGTAATACCATGATGAACCAAATTGATAATGATGGGAGTTGACGATTTTAAGTTTTAAATTTTGTATTTTATGTATTTTTTAAAAAAGAGTAATATATGTAAGCTAATACACCAAACATTAACATATGACCAAATACATATACCTCAATAAACTTACCCATACCCGAATAAATCCCAAAGGTCCATCAACCTTACCCATACACGGTTCAGTCATGTGCAATAGTCGGTTCCCTAACCGACTACCCATACCCGAAAAAATCCCAAAAACTCCTACAAAACTCCAAAATGGACTGGCCCAAGAACCTTACCCATAACCCAATAGACTTCTACCTTAGACATGCCCAAAAACCTTACCCAAACCTAAACCCTATCCCTCCTCTATATATATCCCCCTACTAAAACCAATTTGGACATCAAAGAAAACCCTAATCTTCATCTGCCTCTCCCTGCCTCTCTCCTCTCTCTTCTTCCGCCTCTCTCTTCTTCCTCCTCTCTCTACTGCTCTCATGCCTCCGCCTCTCTCTGTCCATCTCATCCTCCGCCTCTCTCTTTCCCGACGTAAATTAACTGATGATTTATATGCAGGTATTTTCTGTATTTTATGCAGGTATTTTCTGTTTTTTATGCTCATTTTTCCAACATGCAACAAATCATCATCCCGACATAAATTATTAAAATAGGCTAATGTAAAGAACATCAATATTCATACCGCTTAAACTTAGCTTTTTTAACTTGTGTTATTGTCACTAATTTCAATTCTACTTAATTGATTCCTCGTTTTAAAATAGACTACCAAAAGATAGTCATATATTTTTTTTATAAAATGGAAACACCATATTAAAAAGCTGTTCTTTATTTATGAATGTTTGTATTTGGTGATGTAATTGTTAATTTATACATCGTTAAATTAAATCTAATAAGTTTAATTAACATTTGTGTCTAGAAAAAGTCAGATTTGTAAAATTATGGATAAAAGTGTCTTATTTAATTAACACATGTAATAATATGCCAAATTTCTGTAAAATGAACACACTCAGCTAAACAAACCCAGATCAGTAAAATTCTTGATAAAAAGTGTGTTGTTGAGCAATTTTTATATAAAAAAGCTAAGTTTAATTGATATATTTATGCATCTCAGGAAGATAATGTGTGTTCAATATTTAACTTGTGGTATTTATGTGACCCACATATGTCAATCAGACCCGACCCACATGGGTCAACCCTAACCCGACCCATATGGGTCAACCCTAACCCGAACCCTAACCCGACCCACATGGGTCAGCCCTAACCCGACCCAGTTTTTATAGAGCTTTTACGCACATTTTAGTATCACACATTATAGTATCACTCAACCCGGTATTTATGTTGAAAACTGAGTTATTATTGAGCTTCATTATGCAAAATGTAGTATCACACTTTTTTTTCCCAGATTGAACACAATTCTATGGCAAACAATAGTCCTTTGTAATTATGGTGTTTATTTGAAGTTTATTATATAATTCTTGTGTCTTTTTAACTTATCTTCTACTTGATGAACAACAAATATTTCCCTTTCAGACTGCAATGAATGATAG
Organism: Heliosperma pusillum; assembly: GCA_022085475.1. Lineage (NCBI taxonomy): Eukaryota > Viridiplantae > Streptophyta > Magnoliopsida > Caryophyllales > Caryophyllaceae > Heliosperma > Heliosperma pusillum. The sequence goes on from JAIUZE010028267.1 coordinate 12,468, forward strand.
CTCCTAGCCAGTAATACTAACAAAGATAACTAACTTCTATCTAATAAAAAGTTCTTTCACATCCATCTGTACTATCTAATTAGAATACTTTGACACCAAATGTATCCAATATTTAGTGCATTGAAATACTATAGTACTTACTGTTTTGTAGGTGTCTTCCATATTGCTTCCTTTTGTTTCCAGTTGCTCTTGAAGATGAACCCTTTTCCATGATATAAATTGATGTACACTGTTTTTAATGATTGATGTTTAATTTGTGTAGAAAATAACAATATGTGTTTGAATTAATGTCATAACATCTGAAAATTCATAGGGAATGTAAAGTGGGTGATTGAGTGATTATGGTATAATGAAGAATGAACGTTTTTTGTTTGTTTTTGTTTTTATGTAGTAACTGCTGCTGCTGTCACTGCCAAGTACTTCCCCAAGTTGTTGTAATCATAAACTCACCTACACCAAAAAAGAATTAGTTATAACATGATGTTTTAAGTTCAAAAAACATATCCTTAATATAGAGATTTACCTTCATACACTGATGTTTTAACATGCCTTAAGACCAAAGTGGGCTTGTTATTGTTTTTTAATTGAGTTTCAATTTTTTTGATATCATCAAGATACTGACCAAATATTGCACATTTCAGTTGTTGTTGCCTGCACACAAATTCCTTTTCATAACCCATTATAATTTATAATTTTAAATGAAAAACCTAGAAAACGTAAGATTTAGTAAAACTTCACTGTGTATTTTCCAGTATGATTGTTCTCCATGTAACATTTCTGCTTGACACTTTTGTTGGTAGGCATTTGTCCAACTTCGCAATCACACCTAAATGTAAATATGTATCATGTTAGACATAAAAATTGTGTTTTACTATATTAAAAGACTAATATGAAAATTAAAAGACTAATATGAAAATAAATTTAATTGTTACCTATGTAATGTCCATCTTGAACAAAACCATGATATATTTCATCAAAGATTACATAGTTGTAAACACACATTGGAATTGTTGTGTTTGTGATCGGTATAAATCTTGTGCTATATTCAAACCGTATTTTGAAACGATGATAAGTTGGCTTGTCTTTGTCAGTGTTTTGCTGAAAACTTCCTGATCTTGTATACTTCTCCCTCTTCAAGTTTTTCCAGATATTCCCTGCATAGCCTTCTGTTGATGCTTGCTTGAATTGTGTCACCCTATATTATCAACAATCGACAATATGCTATTAATGATTGTGATTCATATTATATGAATAGAGTAAATTTGAGTAAATTGTAGGAATAACGACATATAAAAAGTGACGATTCTTACTTCTTCATCAACTAAAATAAGTTCTGCTCCAACTATGTCGTCATTGTATTTTCGGTACCACATTCTCGTGACTCTTGCTGTGATCTGCTCATTTCTAGTATCCCCCTTAATTTCAAAAATTTGAATACTTTGTTGTGCCATTTTTTATGTCACTGAACTAAATTTTTACATGTTTATAATATTGTAACTTGTATATTTATAGGTGATAGTATGGAGGTTATTTTGTTTTAACTGGTGATGGTAATGAGTATAAGTTTCAACCCCTCTTCCTCTTGGTAGTGGTGTTGTGTTAATACTCATAAGTAACTGTTGCACAACCGGCAGAAGTTTTTGACTGCTTGGGCCATCATAATAGTTCTATTACTATCTTCCTATATCACAAATTTAACAAATTGGGCTAACGGTACACAAATAGTGGCCAATATGTATTAGTAACTTTGTGATGGTCTTGTAATATTGTGTATAGACAACCTGATGAATTTTGACATGTTGACAACTTGGATAGTTATTGTTGCCAAACAGTAATTTTGGGTGTGGGAGAAACAATAATTAAATAATTGTACTGTCAATAATTTTGTTTTTGTCGTCCTAATGAATGTTTGAAAATTGGAACGCTCGTGTATAGTGACTGTATTTATGTAGTCTAACAAATATATTTTATTTAATTTTTATTTTTGGTGGCTTTCTTATTTCTCATGTAATTATTATTTAGATAGGTTTTTGTAATATTTTTAATTAGCCATATATTTACCAATGTAATTTATTTATTGCTGTAATCTCTTTATATTAACAAATGTAAGTTATGTAATATATTTCTGCGTGTAATTTGTTTATTATTACTGCATTATATGGGAATATTGAAAATTTGTTTTAAATAATCAATTTTTTTTATTTTCTTATGTACTTCAAAAAATCAAAAAAATTAACAAATTAACAAACGTAATTAAATCAGGAAATTAATGATTAAAGATGTCAACATAATTAAATTTAATATGACTTCAATAACCCCAATTAAAGTAGACATGAATAAATAAAAGTGAAAAAGTGAAATGAAAAAGTGTAAAAGGTGTACAGTGTTGATGACTTGGCGCAATATGGGGTTAGTAAATATTTCTACTTTAATAGAAGAAAGATTTGAAAGTTACTCAATATTCATGTCACCTAAAAGGAATATATGACTTCTAAATTTATATGATCATCTAAATGATAAATGTTATATATCCTAAGCATATGAGAATGAAAATGAGCGGTGTGCACAAATTTATGATATCATATAGTGCATTGGAATTTTTTTTTATAAGAACTTTAGAAGTCAACAATATATATGGAGGCAATTCTGCTTGTTCTTATCATATATATATATATATATATATATATA
>JAIUZE010028268.1:0-10366 GCA_022085475.1 Heliosperma pusillum
GGGGGATGACACAATCACTTTCAATTTAGATAATGCAATGAAACACCCCATGTTAGAAGAGACATGTCATAGAGTCGATATTTTTGATATAACTATTGATGACTGTCTTTCTTTATGTTTGAATAGGGATCCTATGGAGATCGCCTTAATTTCCAGCACTGCTGAAGCTGGAAACTCACGGAGTGAAGAAGTAGTTGCAATGGAAAAACTGCTCACAGGAGAGGACTGCAAGTTACAGAAGGTTTATAGCTTAGGTAACCCCCCTAAGGTTACCGAGGTAAAGAAACCTGAACTTAAACCCCTCCCCTCTCATCTTAAGTATGTTTACCTTGATTCCCATGAGATGATACCTGTAATTGTCAGTGCTAGCCTATCTGAAAGCCAACTTACCAATTTATTGGTGGTTTTAAAAAGACACAAAAAGGCTATAGGTTATAGCATTGATGATTTACAAGGTATTAGTCCTGACTTTTGTATGCACCGTATCCACTTAGAAGAAGACCATAAACCTTGTAGGCAGGGTCAGCGTCGTTTGAACCCCACTATGCAAGAGGTAGTTAGAAAAGAGGTGCAAAAATTGTTAGATGCAGGGATCATATATGCTATTTCTGACTCAAAGTGGGTGAGTCATGTTCAGGTAGTCCCTAAAAAGGGAGGGACTACGGTCGTCAGTAATGAGAAAAACGAGCTCATATCTACTAGACTAGTGACAGGGTGGAGGATATGCATTGATTATAGGAAGCTGAATGTAGCTACTAGAAAAGACCACTTCCCTCTTCCCTATATTGACCAAATGTTAGAGCGTCTAGCGTGTCATAAGTATTTTTGTTATCTAGACGGCTACTCGGGATTCTTTCAAATCCCCATTCATCCTGACGTTCACGAAAAGACTACCTTTACATGCCCTTATGGTGTCTTTGCTTACCGAAGAATGCCTTTTAGGTTATGTAATGCCCCCGCCACCTTTCAACGTTATATGATGTCTATTTTTTCTGATTATATCGAGTCTATTATGGAGGTCTTTATGGATGACTTCAGTGTTTATGGGACCGATTTTGATAGTTGTTTAGCTAATCTGACTAAAGTCTTACAACGTTGTGAGAAAAGCAATCTTGTGTTAAACTGGGAGAAGTGCCACTTCATGGTAACTGAAGGAGTGGTACTTGGTCATTTGGTGTCTGGACGAGGAATCCAAGTGGATAAAGTTAAAGTGGAAGTGGTTGAGCAATTACCGTACTCGGTGAATGTTAAAAGTGTTAGAAGTTTCCTTAGTCATGCGGGGTTCTATCGCCGTTTTATTAAGGATTTTTCGAAGATTGCTCAACCAATGACTAAGCTTCTCCATAAGGATGCCCCCCCGTTTGTGTTTACTGATAAGTGTGTTAAGTCTTTTGACAGGATTAAACAAGCTCTAATCTCAGCTCCTATTATCCAGTCTCCTGATTGGACATTGCCGTTTGAGATAATGTGTGATGCCAGTGACTATGCAGTTGGGGATGTTTTGGGGCAAAGGAAGGATAAGGTGCTACATGCAATTTACTATGCCAGTAAGACTTTGGATGATGCGCAAGTTAACTATGCTACCACTGAAAAGGAGTTACTTGCGGTTGTCTTTGCTTTAGATAAGTTTAGAGCCTATCTTGTGGGTTCTAAGGTAATAGTCTACACTAACCATGCAGCACTGAAGTACTTGTTGGCTAAGAAGGAAGCCAAATATCGGCTTATTCGTTGGATCTTGTTGCTACAAGAATTTGATTTGGAGATCCAGGATAAGTCAGGTGCTGAGAATGTGGTTGCTGACCATTTGTCTCGTTTAAGGTTTGAAGAGGGAGATTCCATCCCCATTGATGATTCGTTTGCTGATGATCATCTCCTTGCCATTACCATGGAGACTCCATGGTTTGCCGATTATGCTAACTTTTTGGTTGGGGGAATTATGCCTCCGGATCAATCCTATCAGCAAAAGAAGAGGTTTCAACACGATGTCAAGAGGTATTTTGGGATGATCCTTATCTATTCCTGGAATGTGCCGACGGCATTTATCGACGATGTATTCCAGAGAGTGAGGTACATGCTATATTTTCTCATTGTCACTCTTCTTCATATGGCGGTCATCATGGTGCCTCAAGGACGTTTGCTAAAGTTATGCAGTCGGGTTTTTATTGGCCGACTATTCTCAAGGATGCTACTACATTTGTCCGTTCTTGTGACGCGTGTCAACGGACGGGTAATATTTCACAAAGGCATGAGATGCCTCAAACGGGTATTTTGGAAGTTGAGATATTGGATGTTTGGGGTATTGACTACCAAGGGCCATTCCCATCTTCCCATGGTAATCACTATATTCTGGTAGCCGTAGACTATGTCTCCAAATGGGTGGAAGCCATTGCCACTCCCACTTGCGATGCCAAAGCAGTTGTTAAATTGTTTCAGAAGATCATTTTCCCACGATTTGGGGTTCCTCGTGCTCTCATTAGCGATGGAGGAAAGCAATTTAATGAACGTCATCTTAACTCTTTATTGAAGAAATATGGCGTTACACATCGTCGGGGGTTAAGTTATCATCCGCAGACAAGTGGTCAGGTAGAGGTTTATAACAGGGAGATTAAGTCTGTCCTTGAGAAAGTTATGAGTAAATCCAGGAATGATTGGAGTCGTAAGCTCGATGACACTTTATGGGCTTACATAACTGCTTTTAAGACTCCAATCAGTGCTTCTCCATACCGGTTAGTCTATGGCAAGGCGTGCCATCTACCGGTTGAACTTGAGTATAAGGCTATGTGGTCCATTAAAGAGCTTAATATAAATCCCTCACTGGCGCGTGAGAAACGACTTATGCAATTGAACGAGCTCGATGATTTTTGATTGCATGCCTATGATAGTGCTCGGGTGTACAAGGAGAAGACAAAGAAGTGGCATGACAAGCACATCCTGCAGCCGGAATTTAAAATTGGTGATAATGTATTATATTATTTAACTCTCGTTTGCGTTTGTTTCCAGGTAAACTCAAGTCCAGATGGTCGGGGCCGTTCACAGTTACCGAGGTAAACAAGTTTGGGTCGGTTACGCTACAAACCGACAAGGGTGAAATTTTCAAAGTCAATGGTCAACGCTTGAAGATCTTCTACGATAGAGCATTTATAGGAGTGATAGAGGCCGTCGACCTTTTCACTCTTGATAAATCACCATGACTTTGAGGTAACACGGTCGTGCGGGACCGATATAAACCAGCGCTAACCGGGAGGCAACCCGGCATTTACTTGTATTATATTTCAATTAGCTTAGTTATTAATGTTAAATTTAATTATATTTAGTTTGGATAGTTAATATGGTTATGCTTTATTGAGTGAGGTGAGGGAGCGATCCAATAATTTTATTAAGTATTGCAGGAAATATAATTGGAAGTCGCTTTAATACTGAAGAACGAAAAGAAAAAGAAAGGAGAAAAGAAAAGAAAACAAGAAAACGAGAAAAACTTGAATATTAAGGGTTGCTCGATCGAGCTGAGTCACTTGCTTGATTGAGTTTTATGTACACACTTTAGACCCGAGAACGAGCAGTGCTCCAAAATCCAGATTTTTTAGGTTGCTCGATCGAGCAGACTACCCCTGCTCGATCGAGTCGACCGGTTTGGACCGGTCCCGCGCCTCTAATATAAGTTTTTCCCCCAATTTTTCTCAATCTTCTTCACTATTTCGGTATTCTTCTTCTCTCCCTCACCCTTATTCTCTCATAACACTCACTCAAACACCTTCAAATCATCAATTAATCATCAATCTAGCATCAACAATCATTATTCTACTTGTTTTAAGTGCAATTTGTGAAAAAATTGGTGTTTTTTCTCTCTTATCTTGCCCAAAACGTGATTTAGGGTTTGCTTCTTATTTCTTCAATTTTGTGCTTCTAATTCATTGTTTGTTGCTTCCTTGCTTCATTATTTAGTAAGTAATCACTATTACATTGCTAATTGCTCCGTCTTTCTTGCGTTTTAGACTCAAATTTGATTTTTTTTCGAATTAGGGTTTGATAATCTGTCTTTTTGAGCATATTGTAGTGTTTGTGTGGTTTCTTTACTTCAATTCATAATGTCTAGACAAGTAGGAACTAGCAAGCGCCGTACAGAACCCCGTCTTGTTTGACAACCCGAAATAGAAGCGATTCCTAGTAATCTCACTTATCCTTGGATCGTTTTCAGCACACAGGAACAACATGATCGCTTTGCTATGCTTATGGGTCGTCCTATGGACCCTACTCGTTGTGTGTGCCCCACCATTCTCCATGCCCTCGGTTTTGGTAACACTATGTTTGATATGTTTGACCGAATTGGGTTTGGTGGGCTATATTCCCTTAATGAACTTTCGTATCGACCACTGACTCTTGAATTTTTTAGTTCCTATGATTGGGAAGAGACAAATAAATGTGTGTCTTTTCGATTGCTCAATAGGGATTTTGTGTTGTCGTATGCTGAATTGGCTAATCATTTGGGTCTTTCTCTTGGTGACGATGATTCTTTTGTTGCTATTCCTTCCGGTTTTCAAGCCGTTAATTATTTTACTCTATTTACTGGTCTTCATGATGCGCGTGTTAATGCTATGGCGGTCAATGATGTGCATCATCCTTGTCTGAGGTTGTTTTTGCGTTTCTTTAGCCTCCTTTTGTTTGCTAGGAAGGACCTCAGTAAGTTAAATTCTCATGAGGTTTTATTAATTGCTTATACCCTCAACCCCAAGCATGAGAATGATTTTTATTTCCACCCGGTCGGTTTAGTGTGTTATGCATTCTAGAGAGTTAATTCCCCCACCCAACATTCTTTAGACTGTGGTGCCTTGGTCACTAGGTTGGCTAGGCGACTTGCAGGGTTTGGGGGAAACCGTAGATACACACCAATGACCCCAATTCATGCCCCTAGAGTAGACGAGGAGTACCTACGCCACACACTTTGCTGGATTAATGCGTTAGGAAACGCTAGATTTCAGTGGCGGGTACGGGGGTCCCAATGGATTGCTCTTCCCGACAGGGATAACCATCTACCTTCTACATAGCGGTTACCCACCCATGATCCTGAGACTGGACCTATCCCTCCCCCTCGTTCTTATGTGGTTCCACCTGAGATTGTTTTTACTTTGGCCGAGAACTTTCGACCTCGTCGACGGATCACCCCATCTTCTTCTGCTCAGACTACCACCACCCCGGCTCCACACTCTGCACCCACCCCAGCTCCGTACCCTTACCCTCCACCTGCTTATACATATGATCCGGCTTTGTAGAGGGAGATTAGGATTCACCAAGGCATTAACAGTGACTTGGTGATGAGATGACTTTGGGAGAACCTTATGCGGACTGATCTTAATGCTACTGCTGGTTGGACTCTGCCGATCTACTACCGAGGTCCGGGTGACGAGACTGGTGTGTTCCAGAATTATGGGGTGACTCCTCAGCAGTTTTCCCAGGAGTTTAGTCACGATTTTGGTTGCCTTGGTCATTCATGGCATACTCCTATCCGACCGGATGCTCCAGTTGGTGGGTTTGGTGAGCCATTTCGGGCCTCTTCTTCTGGTACTGCTCAGAGGGGTGATGATGATGATGATGATGATGGTGATCAGGAGCAGTAGTGACAGCTGGTCACTACACCCCCCATTTTGCAGCTGGTGTGGTACTCTTTGTGGAATATGTTGTTGGAGCTAGTGTCTTCCAGTTAGTGCAATAACATAAATAAATCTCTGTAGGTTCACAGGGTATACTTTGTATAATAATCAGTTGATTAACGTTTATCAATAACGGTTGGCTTGCTAAATAAGTTTGACGTTATTGTCATACAGATGGCGGTGATCAACTGGTCCCTAAAAGTCACACCTATAGGATGTGTTTGAGAGATGTGATTATTTGAGAAAATAATCATATTGATACCCTATTATATGACTAAAAGGTTAGTCAGTGTATTTGACTAAAAGGTTAGTCAATGTGATGATGAGACGAAAGTTAGCTGAGACGAATTAACTGTAATTCGTAAAATTGAATATAAAAGTTATATTTAATTATAGTATATAATGTAAGCTAATTAAACATAAACCGTTATAATTAATTGGCAAATTATAAATATACGGATATTTATAATTAATGATGGATTATAATGTCGGTCCATGTAAAACGACGATTATAAGATATTACGTTATATTGGAAGCTAAAATGACCGAAACACGGTATCCAGATACACTCGGGTTTTCGGGTCTATGGGTAGTTAGTTTGAGGAGACAAAAATCCCCTCATATAAACCTACCATGTGTGCCGTGAGAATCAGTGAGGAAAGCAATAGAAAATTCTAACCTAATTGATCTCTCTCTCACACAGCCTCTCTATCAATCACAAAAAGACAAAAGTGAACAGTAACTTTTGACAAAACACAAAACCTTTTCTCATCAGTGAGATCGCGTAAGAGGTTCACTTTCTAGCAAAAGAAAAGGGAATTTCTCGGAGCATCTTGGGTGCAACGATTAGGAGGATATCTACTTTGATATCTCTGTTCTTTACGCCAATTGCTAGGACCGGAGGTTGATTTCTAAATCTTTGCTTGTTTTCGTTTATGACTTGCATAATCAAATTATTACTTTTCGTTATAATCCTATAATAATTGTATTGTGGTAATACCGATATCCCACAAGTGGTATCAGAGCATAGGCCACGAAATTGTTTTAATTTGATTTCATAAACCGAAACTGTTTATGCCGCTGTGTGTTTGACTCGATCGAGGACTTTTGTGTCTCGATCGAGTTGTTTTTGTGAGTTTTTGTCTCGATCGAGCAATTTTCTCAAAGGTTTTGATCGATCGAGTAACTGTTTTTGCTCGATCGAGCTGTTTTCTCTGTTTTTTGCTCGATCGAACACTTGTGTTTGCTCGATCGAGCAGATTTCTAAAATGCTATGGTCGATCGAAGGGTATGCTTGCTCGATCGAGGACTTTAGTGTCTCGATCGAGTGATGTTTATACTTGATCGAGGTCCCTGTTTGTCGACTAGGAAGAATTAGTCGATCGAGTTTCTTCTCGATCGAGTACTTTACAGAATCGTATTTCCTTTCGTATTCGTTTTCATTTAGATTTATTTTGTTATTTTAATCTGTTAAAATAACATAGAATAGATTTGTAGATGTTTTAATTTAATAAAGATTAGATTAAAATAAAAATGAAAATGATGTTGAATGAGTTTATCATTTGAAAGGATATTAATTTTTCCCTTTTTGTCGATAAGGACCGTTTTGCTTGAAAATTTTTTGCCGAAAATTTTTGATGAAAAATTTCTGTTTTTCGAGTTCATGTTTTTGGCCTTTAATTGTACATCATTCGGATTTTGTATAATTAATGTGAATCGGTTCACATATGCTTAATATCTTACATTTTAAAGCAGTTTGAAATGTTTAGGATAGTTCATTTTATCAGTAAAATGAATCGGGATTGTAATTGATGTGGGTAATTACAGAATTACCACATAATTATAATCTATGTTGGAATGGTGGTTTGGATAATAAAACATCGTAATAACTGTATTATGTCTTGAATGTTTTATTTTAGTTGGTGCTTTTATAATGTGTTTGGATTGAATGAATTTTTAACGTATTTTTACAATCAGTTGTAACTTAGTGTGGCCTTAGTAGATTGTGTTACCGTAATGATGGTAACATAGTCTTGGATGTATTTTGAGATCTCGAATCTCCTTTTTTTTTGTTTTGGGTTTTGAAATTAGTTTGTAATAAATAGGTTCTATGTAATTTTATTTGTTGTAATTTCAAAGAAGACTAAAGATGGAGATTGGAGCTCACTCCCGCTGCATGGACCAAGAAGGGTGATAAAGTCAAGCTTCGAGGGTCCAATCTGTTGGATTCCGAGTTGTATTTTATTCTTTTTGGTAGGATAGGCCACACTAGGACATGTTTATTTTACGTTTTTCTTTCTCGTTTGGTTTCCATCACATGATAGATATAATTGCATCATATTCCGCCTAAACCAAACCACCTAATAAAATGCATTTAAAATGATTCATATAGGTTGAATATTTTAATCATGGACATACAGATGTCACTCGCTTTTAGGGCCATCACCTTAGTTAAATCATTCTCGAGTTGCTAGACATTCGTTCACTTAAAATGAATTTACGTTAAGATGATGGGACCTTCCCCTATAAATAAAATTGAGACTAGTCTTTATAGGGAAAACTACTATGAGCCCCTTCTTCGGTCGAAGTCATAATATGACCCCTTCTACGTTGGTTAAGTGTGGAAGTGTTGACCTATTTATCTCACATTATAGTACGAGTAATTCTCGTGATTATGATGGCTAAAGATAGAATTTTACATAAATGTACCGACCAGGAATTTCTAAAAGTAGAATTAGCCAAGAGGTTGGCTTATCAATTTACAGAAATTGAGTCTTGGGATCATTTATATAATTCTTGAGGGAGGGCAATTGTATAAATGCACGAGTCATCGAATTAAACTGTTTTTCATTAGACTCAAATTTTAAAACGATGAAACTTATCATATTTATTTTTCCTTTTTCCACAGTCATATATTCAGATATAAACTGCTAATAACAAATGGCTGGCCATACTGATGACCCAATGCCAAGTGCCACGCTCGGACGTGCGTCCTGGCTTAAGATGTTCATGGACCCTATGAATCAGTCAACGCGACTGAAGAATAACGGGTCCAACTTTGCGGACTGGGAGGCGGCATTACGGAATGCTGCCATTGCTTACGGTAAGCTCAAGTACTTGACTGAGCCACTACCGCCAAACCCAGGCCCCAATGCAGGAGCAAATGAATCACTTGCTTATAGTAATTTCGTAATGGAGGCGGGTGCGATAAAGAACGTACTCATCTTTTCAATGGAATCAAACTTGCAAAGGCGATTCATTGCCCATGGTGCGAACAAGATTTTCACCACGCTCTCTAACGAGTTCTCGAAAGCTCCGAGGATCGTTAGCTATGAGCATACCTGTCGCTTCTTTGAAGCAAAACTCCAGAAGGGCCAAGCAGTTAGCCCACACATTCTTGATATGATTGAGAATGTCAAGAAACTGGAGGCACTTGGTTGCAAAATCGATGAGAAGATCGTCATAGACCGCGTTCTTCATTCACTTCATGATGGTTTTGCCCTTTTCAAGGCAAATTACTATATGAATGATATGAAAAAGAGTCTTCATCAGCTCCACTCACTCCTTGTACAGACAGAGAGTGATCTGAATTTGAGTGGGAGTCTGAAACAGGACGTTCTCATGATTGGCAACAAGGGCAAAGGTATGGGCAAGAATAAGGCAAACCTAGATGTAGTGAAGCCGAAATTCAAAAAGCCAGGGCAAGGCAAGAGTGGGCCTGGTGAGTCTAGCGGTAGCTCACAATGCAAGACAAAGAGCGATTAAGGTAACGTGGAGTCCACCATTTGCCAACAAGTTTGGGCATGGAGGAGGAACTGCCCTCGTGTACCGGAGACATTAAAGTCAAGGCCGCGTCTCGCCTGTTGGTATGTCTTCTTCTTTTATTCATATGATTGAGATCAACCATGCAAGTTTCGGAACTTGGGTACTAGATACTGGTTGTGGTTCTCATCTGTGCAATCATTTGCAGGGCCTAAGAAACATCACAACTCTCGCAAGGGGTGATGTGGACCTGCGAGTGGGGAATGGAGCAAGAGTAGCTTCCGTTTCAGTGGGAACATATGTAATCCAACTCCCGAGTGGATTTGAGTTATTTCTGAATAACTGTTACTATGTACCCAGTTTATCTAAAAACATTATTTCCGTTTCCGTACTTGATAAGGACGGCTTTTCGTTTGTAATAAAGGATAGTAGCTGTATTTTCTCTTTAGACGAAATGATTTATGGTAAAGCAGTTTCCATGAATGGGATTTATGTTTTAGATCAAACCACATATATATTGCATGTGAGTAGTAAGAAAGCAAAGGTTGGTGACAAAGATCAAACCTATTTATGGCATTGCCGTATGGGACACATAAATGAAAAACGCGTGACGAAGCTCATTGACAATGGGACTATCTCCCCATTTGACTATGAATCTTTTGGCACGTGTGAATCATGTCTCATAGGCAAAATGACTCGAATTTCCTTCAAAGGTGTTGGAATGCGCGCTGCTGACCTATTAGGCCTCATACATACTGATGTGTGTGGACCTATGTCAATCAACGCTAGAGATGGCTATAGATATTTTATCACTTTCACGGACGATTTAAGTAGATATGGATATGTCTACTTAATGAAGCACAAAAGTGAGTCCCTTTGACAAGTGAAGGAATTCCATATAAGGTTGAAAACCAGCTTGAATGAAATATTAAGCATACGTTCGATCGTGTGGCGAATAT
>JAIUZE010028270.1:0-17402 GCA_022085475.1 Heliosperma pusillum
ATCTTCCTTTCTTTTCTTTTTTTCTTTTTTCAAATCTGAAAAATGGTATGGTTTTGGTGGTGTTCTCATGGTTTTGGTGGTGTTCTCATTTCTCTTTTTTTTCTTTTTCCTTTTCTTTTTCTTCTTCAGTTTTGCTTAAATATTTGTTTTGTTTATTTTTCTGTTTTTCTTTGTTTTTTAGATCTGAAAAGGTGGGTCAAACTCTTATGACGTCTATTAAAATATCACATATTATTTATTAAAGTAACACATATTGTATATTAAAGTCACACATATTGTATATTAAAGTAACACATATTATATATTAAAGTAACACAAATCCTCTATTAAAGTTACACATATTGTATATTAAAGTAACACAAATTTTCTATTAAAGTTACATGTCTTATTTATTAAAGTCACATATATCAAAGTAACACATATTATTTATTAAAGTAACACAAAATGACCTTAAAGTTATATAATGACTGAAGTTACACTTTTTATATCTGAAGTTACCCATATAATGACTGAAGTTACCCATATAATTACTGAAGTTTTTTTATATGTTTTATATGTTTTATATGTTTTTATATGTTTTATATGTTTTATATTTATTAAAGTAACACAAAATGACCTTAAAGTAACACATTTTTTTTATATGTTTTATGTTTTTTTTTAATTTGTTATGTTTTTATTTTTTTATTTTAGATTTCGTTTTTTTATTTTTTTATGGTGTTTATATTTCTAGATCTAAAGTTACACTATTTTAGACTAAAGTTATATAACTGAAGTTACATAGGTTTGGACTGAAATTACATAGGTTTGGACTGAAGTTACATAGGTTTGGACTGAAGTTACATAGGTTTGGACTGAAGTTACAGAGATTTGGACTGAAATTTGACTAGTTTGGACTGAAGTCACACTAGAAAAGACTAATGCATAAAATTACCCTATAAATGACTAAAGTTACACAAATAATAATGGAAGTTTCACTAATAAAGTAAAATGTTACACTCATAAAAATGCTAAAATTTAATTGTATTTTGGGTTAAAGTTACACATATAAGGCTTGAAGTTACACAAATAATGGTTGAAGTTACAATCAGAAAAGGCTAAAATCACATAAAATTGTCTTAAAGTTACAAAAATTCAAATTCATATAGTCGAAATCACATTTTAGCTTGAAGTTACACAAATAATGGTTGAAGTTACACTCGTAGTGACTGAAATTACACTCATAAAAAGGCTAAAATCACATAAACTTGTCTTGAAATTTCATAAATTCAAATTGATGTAGTCGAAATCAAATTTTAGTTTGAAGTTACAAAAATAATGGTTGAAGTGACACTCGTAATGACTAAAGTTATACTCCTAAAAGGCTAAAGTCATATAAACTTGTCTTGAAATTTCATAAATTCAAATTTATATAGTCGAAATCACATTTTAGTTTGAAGTTTCATAAATAACGGTTGAAGTTACACTCATAATGACTGAAATTACACTCATAAAAAGTCTAAAATGACATAAATTTGTCTTGAAGTTTCATAAATTCAAATTTATATAGTCGAAATCACATTTTAGTTTGAAGTTTCATAAATAACGGTGGAAGTTACACTCATAATGACTGAAGTTGCACTCATAAAAAGTCTAAAATGACATAAATTTGTCTTGAAGTTTCATAAATTCAAATTTATATAGTCGAAATCACATTTTAGTTTGAAGTTTCACAAATATGGGCTGAAGTTACACTCACAAATCTCAGAAATTCAAAAGTGGTCAAAAGTGATTAACTAAAGGCTAGAGAGAGAAAGTTAATTAATTAGTGCATAGGTAAATGATTAGTGTTAAGTGTGCTTTTGTCTCTTCAATCTCATCCATTCATCTCCCTCATCCAATGGCCAAGATGAGGACTCATGGACTCACAAAAATTGGTGGACTCATAAGAACCTATCTCTCTCTCTTTCTCTCTCTCTCTCTATATATATATATATATATATATATATATATATATATATATATATATATATATATATATATATATATAGAAATGAGATCAGGTAAGTCCACCATTTTAAGTTGAGTTCCTAAGTCCTAATATTGACCATTAGATCAAACAAATCAAGGGTCTAGATTAAAACAAATTGAAAACCCTACATATAAAATAACACAAACCCTAATTTCCCAACCACTTTTCAACTTTAACTCTCTCTCATCCTCCTTTCTCTCTCTTTCTCTCTTTTTCTCTCTTCACAGTCACAAAAAAAAAAAAGGCTTCACCATCTACGGCCGCCGCTACACCACCACCTCCAGCCGCACCGGCCCACCACATGCTTCGTCCTTCCCCTCGCTCAGCCGCCCTCCACCACGAAAACCACACCGACCGCCGTCCTCCCTCCTCCACCGTCGGCCTCCTCCTCCACCGTCGGCCTCCTCCTCCACTGTCGGTCTCCTCCTCCCGCCTCCATCCTCGGCCTCCTACTCCCGCCTCCATCCTCGGCTTCCTCATCCACCCTCCCGTCGTCCTCCTGCCACCATCCTCGGCCTCCTCCACCCTCCACTCCTAATCCCGCCTCCACTCCTCCCCTCTGCCTCCCGCCTCTTTCCTCTCTTTATGTCCCTTTATTTTTTTTTATTTTTTCCAGATCTGGATTTTTGGTGGTGTGGGTTGCGGTGGTGGTGGTCTAATGGTGGTTGTAGCATTTGGGTTGAGGTTGTTGAGGGGAGTTGGGTGTTGCGGTATAGGTGGTTGTCGTGGTCGTTTTTTCCTTTTTTTTTCTTTAGATCTGTGTCGTGGTGGTGGTGGGTGTGTCATGGTGGTGGTTGGTGTCGTGGTCGTCGGTGATTGGTGGTGTGGAGGTCTTCGGCGTGTTTGGGACTGTGGTGGTGGTTGAACTAAATTTATTAAAATTACATACTCCTTTGACTAAAATTACACAATAAAGTACTAAAGTTACAAAAAAATTAGACTAAAGTTTCATAAAATTGGACTAAAATAACATAAAACTGGACTAAAGTTATAAAAAATTAGACTAAAGTTATAAAAAATTAGACTAAAGTTACAAAAAATGAGACTAAAGTTACAAAAAATTAGACTAAAGTTACGAAAAATTAGACTAAAGTTATATTACAAATGATAAAAGTTACCTAAAATTTGACTAAACCTAAGTAAAATATTCATATTTTCAATTTAATATATTCAAAATCAAATTTTATTACATAGTTTCATATTTTTATATGCAAAATGGCCTTAAAAAAGCTAAAGTTACACTTGGAAAAGACTGAAATTACTTAAGTATTTCATAAAATTACATAAACAAAAATTAAAATATAAAATACATTATATTAACTTAAAGTTACACTATTAAAGGTTGAAGTTACACTCCAAAATGAATAAATTAGTTAAAGTTACACTCTCAAAAGTTGAAGTTACACTCGTAAAATAAAAAAGTTACAAAAATTTGTCATAAAGTTACAAAAATTATGTTAAAGTTACAAAAATTCAAATCTGAAATTTATTAGTAATAGTTGAGTGTCATTAATGCTTTTAATCTCATCCATCCATCTATTCTTTAATCTAGTGGTTTAGATGAGGACTTAGGAACTCAACCAAAAAGGTGGACTCGTCTGAACTCATCTCTCTCTCCCTCTCTCTCTCTCTCTCTCTCTCTATATATATATATATATATATATATATATATATAAAGGTTCAAATGAGTCCTTCATATCTTTTGAGTCCCTAAGTCCTCTTATGAGCCATTAGATTCTTCAATATGGATGGTTGAGATTAGAAGCAAAAAGTAACCAATACACTAATTCCTTACTTATACCCTAATTAATTATGTTTCTCTCTCTAGCTTAAAGTTGATGACATTTTAGCATTTTTAGGGTTTAACTTTTGTTTTCAAGGCTAACTTTTGTTTTTTTACGTGTGCAGTTTTACAAGTGTAACTTTGATATTTTACGAGTGTAACTTTAATCCAAAAAAGTGTAACCTTATACTAAAAATTGATTTTACGACAAGATTTTAACATTTTACGTATTTTCATAGTGTAACTTTAGTCTTTTACAAGTGTAACTTTAATTCAAAAAAGTGTAACCTATTACTAAAAATTGATTTTACGACAAGATTTTGACATTTTACGTATTTCGGAGTGTAACTTTAACCTTTTACAAGTGTAACTTTAATTCAAAAAAGTGTAACCCTATACTAAAAATTGATTTTACGACAAGATTTTGACATTTTACGTATTTTCAGAGTGTAACTTTAGCCTTTTACAAGTGTAACTTTAATTCAAAAAAGTGTAACCCTTTACTAAAAATTGATTTTACGACAAGATTTTGACATTTTACGTATTTTCAGAGTGTAACTTTAGCCTTTTACAAGTGTAACTTTAATTCAAAAAGGTGTAACCATATACTAAAAATTGATTTCACGACAAGTTCTCGACATTTTACGTATTTTCATAGTGTAACTTTACCCTTTTACAAGTGTAACTTTAATTCAAAAAAGTGTAACCTTATACTAAAATTTGATTTTACGACAAGTTTTTGACATTTTCCGTATTTTTATAGTGCAACTTTAACCTTTTACAAGTATAACTTTAATCTAAAATAGTGTAATTTCACTTTTACAAAGAATTTTATGTCATTTTAAGACAAGTTCATGAGATTTTCTGGAATTTTATAGTGTAACTTTAGTATTTTGCAAGTGTAACTTTAATGTAATTTTATTTTTTCCCAAGTAAATTTATGTCATCTTATGTGATAATTTTGAAATTTTAACTAATTTATAGTGTAACTCTAGTCTTTTCATAATGTAACTTTAGTATATTAAGAGTGTAACTTTAGTCATATAAAGTGTAACTTGACCCATTGATAATGTATATTTAGTCCACTTAGAATGTAACTTCAATCAATTGAGAGTGTAACTTCAATTAATAAAGAGTGTAACTTCAATCCATCAACAACCTCCGTCTTAATACGATTAATTTTTCAAAAATTTACTTCTTATTTAGTAGATTTAAAATTAAAATAAACTAAATAAGTAAAAAAGAAAGATATGTAGAACTTTGTTTATTGTTTTTTTGAAACTAACTTTTTAGTAGATCTAAAGGTGGAGGAAAAAAAAAAGTAACAATAAATCTGAAAATAAAAAGATGTTTATTAGGTAGATGTAAGATTAAAATCGAATAAATAAGAAAAAAAAAGTAGATCTAAAAAATTTGTTTATTAGGTTTTTGAAATTCATAGTACTTGTTAGTAGTTCTAAAAGTGGAGAAAAAATGAAAAAACAGTAACATTAACTTTGAAAAATAGCAGATCTGAAAAAATTTGAAAATCAACACTTACATCTGAAAAAGAAGAAAAAAAAAAGACGGAACTAGAACGACCCACGACCCCACCAACCCGACCACGAGGTGGAACGGCGTAGAGGAGGAGGAGGAGGCGTCGGTGGAAGGCAGCCAGAAAAGGTGCAGTGGCCGCGAGGAACGGCAGGGGTTGTGGCGCGTCGGGTGGTGGTGTGGGGTTTGTAGATCTAGTTTTTTGGTGATTTTATTTTTTCAGATTTGTTTTTTTTGTCTTGGCGTGGCCGCCGATGCCAGAGAGGGACAACGGCGGCGGGCGGTGGAGGGAGGGAGGAGGAGCGGCGGAAGACGGCGGGAAGGAGAGAGGAGCATGGGCGGCAGGCGGTGGAGGGTGGTCGTAGGCCGTGTGCTAGTATTTTTTTTTCAGTTTTTTTTTTTTTTGAATTTTGGCCGGCGGCCGGCGTTGGTTGGCGGTGGCTGGCGGTGGTCGCCGGTGTTTGGTGATGCTGGAAGTGAAGAAGATGAATGAAAGTGAGGGAGGTTGAGCTTGTGGGTTTAGAGAGGATGAAATTATAGAGAGAAGGAGGAGGAAATTTTAGAGAGAGAGTATTTGTGTGAGAAATGAATTGGGTGAGAAATGAATTAGAGGGAGGTAGGTATTAGTGATTTAATTAGTGGGATAGTGAGAGAAAATAATGACAAATTTTGTGTTTTAATCTCAACCATCCATCTCCAAGATCCAAGGGCCTCAAAGAGGACTTATGGACTCACTCTTTTGGAGTGGACTCATTTGATCCTTATTCTATATATATATATATATATATATATATATATATATATATAGAGAGAGAGAGAGAGAGAGAAAGAGAGAAAGGTTCAAATGAGTCCATCATATCTTTTGAGTCCCTAAGTCCTCTTATGAGCCCTTAGATCTTTCAATGTGGGTGGTTGAGATTAGAAGCAAAAAGTAACCATTACACTAATCCATTACTTATACACTAATTAATCTTCTTTCTCTCTCTAGCTTAAAGTTGATGACATTTTAGCATTTTTAGGGTTTAACTTTTTTTTCAAGGGTAACTTTTATTTTTTTACTAGTGTGGAGTTTCACAAGTGTAACTTTGATCTTTTACGAGTGTAACTTTAATCCAAAAAAGTGTAACCTTATACTAAAAATTGATTTTACGACAAGATTTTGACATTTTACGTATTTTCAGAGTGTAACTTTGATCTTTTACGAGTGTAACTTTAATCCAAAAAAGTGTAACCTTATACTAAAAATTGATTTTACGACAAGATTTTGACTTTTTACGTATTTTCAGAGTGTAACTTTAGCCTTTTACAAGTGTAACTTTAATCCAAAAAAATGTAACCTTATACTAAAAAAGTGATTTTGACACAAATTTTTGACATTTTACGTATTTTTAGAGTGTAACTCTATTCTTTTACAAGTGTAACTTTACTCCAAAATAGTGTAACTTTATACTAAAAAATGCTTTTAAGAAAAGTTCTCGACATTTTACGTACTTTTAGAGTGTAACTTTGATCTTTTACGAGTGTAACTTTAATCCAAAATAGTATAATTTTATACTAAAAAATGCTTTTAAGACAAGTTTTTGACATTTTACGTATTTTTATAGTGTAACTTTAACCTTTTACAAGTGTAACATTAATCCAAAATAGTGTAATTTTATTCTAAGAAGTGATTTTAAGATAAGTTCTCGACATTTTTCCATATTTTTGTAGTGTAATTTAAACCTTTTAGAAGTGTAACTTTAATCCAAAATAATGGAATTTTATTTACTAAGTAATTTTATGTCGTCTTATTTTTGAATTTTGAAAATTTAAATAATTTGAAATGTAACTCTAAGCTTTTCAGAATGTAACTTTATTATATTGATAGTGAAACTTTAGTCATTTATAGTGTAATTTAACGTTTTACGATTATAACATTAATAATTAATAGTGAAACTTTAGTATATTGAGAATGTAACTTTAGTCTGTTGAAAATGTAACTTTAGTTAATTACAAGTGTAACTTTAATAGATCTAAAGTACAACTTTAGTCCTTTTAATAGGGTAATTATTTTTAATAGATCACAAAGTGGAGGAAAAAGATAACAAAAACAAGATCTGAAACCTCAAAACCACCCACCACCCACTACCCATGACCCACGACCCACGACCCACGACCTTCCACCACCCCATCCACGCTACTACCACCGTCCTCCACTCCATCCCCACCTTCTCTTTCGTCGCCTCCACTACCAACCCACACCGACACCCTCCTCTGACCCCACCCTACCGCGACAGACCACCCCCTCCTCTGACCCCACCCCCCCGCAACAGCCCACCACCTCCACGACACCACCGACATGCGACCTGCGACAGAGGAGGTAGATATGGAGGTTGGTGGTGTAGATCTACAACTTTTTTCTTTTTTTTTTCATTTTACATTTTTTGTGGTTGGTAAGGGTGGTAAGTGGTGGTGGGTCAAGAAATTAGGGAGTGGTGGCGTCGGGGTGGTGGCCGACGGATGCGGGCAGGCGGTGCCACTGGTGTCCGGTGGTGTGTCGTGGTTGGGGGAGGGTTGTGGTGATATTTTTTTTTTGTTAGTCTCTTTGATGGTGGTGGTGGGGTAGATCTAGAGTGGTTTGTTTTTCAGCTTTAAAAAAGAGAGTTGAGGAGGAGGTGGTGGCGAGGAGGAGGCGGCAAGGAGAAGGGAAGTGGGTATTTTTAGAGGGAGGGAGGGAGCGGAGAGAGGAGGAAGGAGAAGTGGCGGAAGACGGCGGGAAGGAGAGAGGAGCAGGGGCGGCAGACGGTGGAGGGTGGAGATTAGATCTAGTTTTTTTTCAGTTTTTTTTTTTTATTTTTTTGAATTTGGCCGGCGGCCGGTGGTGGGTTGCGGTGGTTGGCGGTGGCTGGCGGTGGTTGGTGATGCCGGAAGTGAAGAAGATGAATGAAAATGAGGGAGGTTATGGGAGGGGGTTTAGAGAGGATGAAATTATAGAGAGAAGGAGGAGGAAATTAGAGAGAGAGAGTAATTGTGTGAGAAATGAATTGGGTGAGAAATGAATTAGAGGGAGTTAGGTATTAGTGATTTAATTAGTGAGATAGTGAGAGAAAGTGGGTTAAACCCATTCATAATGACAAATTTTGTGTTTTAATCCCAACCATCCATCTCCAAGATCCAAGGGCCTCAAAGAGGACTCATGGTTTTGGGGTGGACTCATTTGATCTCATTCCTATATATATATATATCTTATAATACTCTCAGTCTCTCTATATCTAATATATTGCAAGTTACTAATGTCTACCTTCAACATTTGAGTTCCCATGAGTCCTCAATCTTAGCCTTGGTTAACGAGATGAAGGACAAGATTAACACATGGAGAGCTAAGATTTATAAGAAAAATAGAATGGCCAAGATTAGAACAAAATGAAGGGCCAGAAATGTATAACAAAATGTGTGACAACCCTCGCGCATGCGGAAAGATAAAACATACAAGCATGTGAAAAGATATGCGGAAATACGGTATTTTAAAAACTTTTATACATGCAAGT
Organism: Heliosperma pusillum; assembly: GCA_022085475.1. Lineage (NCBI taxonomy): Eukaryota > Viridiplantae > Streptophyta > Magnoliopsida > Caryophyllales > Caryophyllaceae > Heliosperma > Heliosperma pusillum. Next base: position 8,852 of record JAIUZE010028270.1, read on the forward strand.
TTAAATAAACGAGGAGTGTCAAACTATTACAACTATGTAAGGAAATACAACAAAGAGACGGGGTCTCTTAAAATGTTAACAAAGAACAAGTGTTTAGCAAACTAGCTAAAATCGTCTAGAGGTTAATCATCTAGGGACTACGCCCGCTAGCTCACACCCGAACCCAAAATGTCAAGCAAAAAGCCATCCAAGCAAGCAACCTGTTCATCCATGAAAAACATGAATGCCACAGTCAGTGGGGAGTAACTCCGGGTTCTCCCAGCCATATTACATCAAACGTACACATAAGGTAATACGAAAGTAAAGCATGCATATATATATATATATATACCTGTGAGTTGCGATAAGAATAATTAGGCAACAATAGATACAATGATAAGAACATATAGAAATCAAATCCGTAACCATCATGTTATTCAAAGACTCGGGATAGACACTCTTAGGCAATCGAATACGCTCACTAGGGCTTGCATCTCACCGTTAGCGATATAAGATTGATAAGATTGAGACTCGACAAACAACCATGCCAAGTCATGCAATGATCATGAATACTCAATCATGAAATCACGCATTCAAGTATAACAACATAAAGACGACCTTTCTCACGGTAAATGAAACGCACTAGCATCGTGTACATGGCAAGTATGATGAACAGGCATCCACGGGATAAGCATTTCCCTGTAACGCATACACGATCACATTTCGTATATGTTCACTAATTTCCTCCGGTAGGACGACGATAATAATACGGTCTAGTCTAATCTGGCCAGAATCCCGGAATCGCATTTTCCAGTTCGACATTCGATAAGAACGTTTCGCATCCAAACTTCGGTCAATCCTATGACCCGAGTACCCCCCCCAATTCGGTAGCAAACATTCACGAAAGAGGCGGAAAAACAGCTCAAGCCTCATAACAAGCGGTACGCTACATGCAAATAACACCACCTCGCAAGAATACAACATTTGACGGCCGGGTCGATCAACGCATAGCGTTCAACTCCCAACAACGTCGTCGTATGCCCACTAACACATGCATTTAAGCAGTAGGATACCTCTCCGTTCCGACATTCCAGCCTTACGAACGGGAAGGTAGCCAGGGAATGAGAGTACAAAGCACAAGACAAAATAGTGCTCAAACCGTATCATTTGTAAAAATCGACTCAAAGTGGGACATAGCAAAAACCGTCACAAAAACAGTGATACAGCGAAAGAGATATCATATATCCAACACATGAATATTATAAGACATTACGTAAAATTATACGTAAACCGATCATGCGAACTATTACAGATTATTAACGAGTTTTAGAAGTCAAAAGAAAACAACACAGCCGTGTTTCATGCCGGGCAATGACGCGGTGCCGGTGGGCCGGCTCAGAACACAGGCAAAATCCAAAAATCACATAAAACAGAGAAACGTGGTCTGGGCCGGTCAGTCGACCGGCGGCCGGTCGACCGGCGGCCGGTCGACCGGCACAGAGCACTACACCAAAATCAAAACTTCCCTTACTGATGTGTTCCAGGCCGGTGGATGGACCGGTGGCCGGTGGGCCGGCCTGGAGCACCTCTTTATGCAAAAATCCAAGTTTCTAAATGAGTTACTGATGTGTTCCCAGCCGGTTGGCAGACCGGCGGCCGGTCGACCGGCAGGGAACACCTCTTCATCCGTGAGCCTTGCTCACTTAACCAATTCAATCCAAATCTCATATATACTTCTAATAATCATCAACAATCAATACATATCATCAATATTCATCATATAACATCATTCATTAATCATAGCATGGATCCTAATCTTCCTAATCGTATTCTAAATACGATTTCTAGCATATAAACATGTAAAACACGTAAGTGATACCGAGTAACCCTTCACCGTTACCTTTAAGCGTCTCTACTAATCGTCAAGCTCCTCTTCAATTAGAAAGTAGTCTTTGTCGGGATCTTGGAGGTCACCACCTACATAAAGATCATAAAAGATGAATGTAATTCATCTTGAGAAAGACGGAAAGATTGAAAAGCGAGAAAGACGATGATTTTAATATCAATACGGATAGAGGAAGGTTAGGGAAGAAGAATAAGACGAACTTACGTAAATTCTATCAAGTAACGAAGAAGTTACGATGATTCAAAGATCGATATCAAAGAGGGAATTTGAGATTTCTTAAAGAGGAAGAAATGTGTTTGATGTTGTGTTGAATGAAAAATTAGGTTAAAGAGTAGTGTGAGTTATGTAGGAAAAAGTCAAAGACGGTTTCCAAAGTCAAGAAAGTCAAACTCGACTCAAAAGTCAAGAAAAGTCAAACTCGACTTAAGACGGGATTTTCATGGAATCTCGCAGAAATTCCAAATACGAACTCGGAAATTCTAAATTCGACTCGAAACATAAAAATCTTAATTAAATCTTAAAATTACTGAAAAGATTTCGTAAAATATTTCTACTAGAAAAATAGGGTACATTTCCGGGTGTTACAAAATGAGTGAGTTTTATTGACTTTCACCTATATTACGAATGTAACTTTAATCATTATTTTTGTAACATCAAACTAAAATGTGATTTCGACTATATAAATTTGAATTTATGTAACTTTAAGACAAGTTTATGTGATTTTAGCCTTTTATGAGTATAACTTCAGTCATTATGAGTGTAACTTCAACTTTTTTTTTGTAACTTTAAATCAAAATGTGATTTCGACTATATAAATTTGAATTTATGTAACTTTAAGACAAGTTTATGTGATTTTTGCTTTTTTATGAACAACTTTAGTCATTAAGAGTGAAACTTCAACCATTGTTTACGTAAGTTCAAACTAAAATATGATTTCGATTATATAATTTGAATTTATGTAACTTTAAGACAAGTATATAGGATTTTTGCCTTTTTATGAGGCTAACTTTAGTCATTAAGAGTGAAACTACAACCAAAATTTGTGTAACTTCAAACTAAAATATGATTTCGACTATATAATTTAAATTTATATAGATTTAAGACAAGTTTATTTGATTTTGCTTTTTTATGAGGCGAACTTTAGTCATTAAGAGTGTAACTTCAACCATTATTTGTGTAACTTCAAACTAAAATGTGATTTCGACTACATAAATTTAAATTTATATAAGTTTAAGATAAGTTTATGTGATTTTTGCCTTCTTATGAGCCTAACTTTAGTCATTAAGAGTGTAACTTCAACCATTATTTTTGTAACTTTAAATTAAAATGTGATTTCGACTATATAAATTTGAATTTATATAATTTTAAAACAAATTTATGTGACTATATAATAGGGTAACTTTAGTCCATAATTGTGCAACTTTAGTACATAATTGTAATTTTAGTAATAAAACTCTTAAATGGTGATATAATATAATAATTTGAAGTTTTTAAGTGACTTTATTCTTTTATAGTGTAACTTTATTTATTAATAGCGTAACTTCAATCCTTGCTTATGTAACTTTAATTATAAAAGTCCTAAATGGTGTAACTTTAGTGCATAATTATGCAACTTTAGTACATAATGGTGTAACTTTAGATCTGGAAAAAATACATCAATAAAAAAAACGATAAAATAAAAATGAAAAACACAAGGAATTTTTTTTAAAAAAATTCAAGATCTAAAAAAAGGTTAATCTGGAAAAAAAACAAAATAGATGTAGAAAAAAAAAACAAAATCTAAAATAACAAAAAAAAAGTGAATCTGGAAAATGAAAAAATTAGATGAAAAAAAATAAAAAAATAAAAAATGAGATCTAAAATAAAAATAAATAACCTAAGAAATCTGAAAAATAAAAAACGAGATCTAAAAAGGTGGTGGTGATTTTTTTTTCTGATCTAAAATGGTTGTGATTTTTTTGTCTTCACCAACCACAAACAATAATCTTATCCTCCACCAAGCACCAACAAAAAACAGAAAAAAAAAAATCATAGTAGTGCAAATCTGAACAAAAAAAAAGAGAAAGGAATGATGAGGAGAGGCGGCGACAGGGGGAAGAAGAAGGCGGCGGCAGGGGGAAGAAGGAGGCGGCGGCAGGGGAAGAAGGAGGCGGCGTCAGGGGGAAGAAGGAAGCGGCGGCAGTGGGTGGATGGGGGGCTGGTGGTGGGGCTCGGTGGTGGGCTGGTGGGGCTCGGTGGTGGGGAGGGAATGAGGGGATTTTTTTGGGTTTTTATTTTTGAGAGATATGTAGAGAGAGAAGGGAGGTAGAAAGATAATGGAAAATTTGAGAATGAGAGAAATGGTGTGAAAAAAGGGTATAAGTACTAGGGTTTGAAAGAAATGGATTGTGTGTGTCTCACAATCTTGACCCTCCATTTTGTTTTAATCTTAGCCATTCATCCTCTTGATTCAAGGGTTGAGATGAGGACTCAAAGACTCAAAGGAATCCACCTCTATATATATATATATATATAGAATTAGGATCCTGTGAGAACCACTATGATAATGAAAACCGTGAGAACTCCGTCTTACAAAATTTATATTTTAAAACTAACAAAATATTTGGATTCGGCGTAGAATATTATGGCTAGATAACATTTTCTTGGCCGAAAATTAATAAGCTACTAACGAAAATCGAGTCGAAATAGATTTTACTCTTTTTAATGCACCTAGTACTCAGTTTCATGTATCTAATAATTTTCATGCACCTAGTACTCGTTTTCATGCATCTAGAGCTAGTTATATTCATGCACCTAATAATTATTTTCATGCATGTAACAATTTTCATGCACCTAGTGCTCGTTTTCATGCATTTAGAGTAGTTTTAGTTTGTCTAATTGAATTTATGTACATTAAGTACATATTTTTTAATATAATCAATAAATTTTGTTTACTTACTGCAAATATTTTGATTGAATAATAAGCTAAACTAATTGTAAATGATCCATCAAATCTTTAGAAACAAGATTTGGTGGAGATTTAGTGAGAGTTCTCATGGTTCTCATTATGTTAGTGGTTCTCACCGGATCCTGACCCTATATATATATAATATATATATATATATATATATATATATATATATATATATATAGAGAGAGAGAGAGAGAGAGAGAGAGAGAGAGTCAGGTTCATGTAAGTCTCTTAATTTAGATGAGTCCCTAAGTCCTCATCTAAACCATTAGATCTTATATGGCATGGATGGTTGAGATTAGAAACATTAACACACTCACCTACTACTAATTAGTGATAATTTGAATTCTGAAATTTTAGAACAAGTTTTTGAAACTTTATAAAAAAATTTTGTAACTTTTGTTTTTGACGAATGTAACTTTAACCTTTAAAAATGTAACTTTATACAAATTTAGTGAATTTAGAGTGTAACTTCAGCCCTAAATGGTGTAACTTTATGCTAATATAGTCAATTTTGTATATTAATTTGAATTTATGTAATTTTAAGAAATAGTTTATGTAACTTTACTCTTTTATGTGTGTAACTTCACTATTTTGTGAGTATAACTTTAGTCTTTTAAGACTATTTTTATATTAAAATTTGAAATTATGTAATATAATGTGATTTTGAATATATTAATTTGATATTATATAATTTTAAGTAACTTTAGTCCAATTTTATGTAATTTAAATCAAATTTTATGTAACTTTACTCTAGTTTTATTACAATTTTTATGTAACTTTAGTCTAATTTAATGTAACTTTTGTCTAATTTTATGTAACTTTAGTCTAATTTTATGTAACTTTATTTAATTTGGTAACTTTTTGGCACAGTTTTATGTAACTCTAGCCCAAGACGGAGTATAACTTTACTTAAATATTATGTCACTTTAGTCCCAACCTCCAACCGCCACCAATATATAACACCCCCCACTGCCACTATCCGACCCACATTGCCACCGCCACACCAACCCCCACCACCAACAGACCACGCCCGACACCACCACCGTCCACGCATCCCCACCACCACCAACCACTCCACCACCAAAAAACCCTACACCACCAAAAACAAACACAGATCTGAGAAAGGGAGGCGAAGAGGCCGCATAAACCATTACCCGACCCCCCCACACAAGTACCAACAAAAACAAATCTGGAAAAAAAGAGGTGGTGGCCGGAAAAGTCGTGGAGAGAAGGAGGGGGATGGGTGCCTAGTAAAAAGGAAGGGAGGCCAAGGTAGGAGAGAAGAGGGAGCGGCGATGCAGGGAAGTGGGAGGAGGACGACGAAAGCAAAAGGGAAAGGAGAAGTGGCGGTGAGTGGCAGAGGAGTAGTGGCGGCGGTGAGAGCAGCGGCGGGAGTGAGGGCGATACAGTGGGTGTTGGCGGCAGTGGGTGTTGGCAGCGGTGGGTGTTGGCGGCGTGGTGGGGGCGAGCCACCGGTAGGGTTGGTGGAGGGTGGTTTGAGAAGATTAGGTAGAGAGAGAAGTGGGTAGAGAGAGGGGTAGGTTTTATGAAATGATTAGGGTTTGGTTGGGTTGGGAGCTTTTATATCACCCTTTCATTTTTTGTTGAGATTAGATTAGATATATATAGAGTCAGGTTCAGGTAAGTCCCTTTATTTAGGTGAGTCCCTAAGTCCCAATCTAGACCATTAGATCTAACAAATGAAGGGGCAAGATTAAAAGAAAAAAAGAAGGCTTATAGAAAAGCTTCCAAACCCTAATCACACTCTCACAACCTACCCACTTTATCTCTCACTTATCTCTCTTCCTCTCATCTCTCTGCAATTCCATATTTCAACCCACCACTATACTTTCCCCTGCCACCACGCCGCCGGTCCCTGCCACCACGCCGCCGACCCTTCCACGTTCGCCCCCTCATTCCACGACGTTTCTCCTTCCTCGGCCCGTCATCCTCCACCACGCCACCATGCACGTCCTCCTCGGCCTCCACTGGCCGCCCCTTGTCTTTCATGCCGCCACCTTTTTTTTCAGATCTTGGGTGAGGGAGGTCGTGGTAGTGGTGGGTTAGTGTGGTGGGTGAGTTAGTGTGTGGTGAAGGGAGGTCGTTGTGGTGATTGGTTTTTTTTTCTTCTTTTTCAGATTTGTGTGGTGTTGGTTATCCAGATTTGTGTGGTGTGGTGGTGGTGCTCCGGCAAAGTGGTTGTTGTTGTGGTGGTTGAGACTAAGATTACATAATAATAGTGTAATTTTAGTCTATAAAATGACAAAAGTTACATATAATGTGACTAAAGTTACATATAATCAAATTAAAGTTACATATATATAATGTGACTAAAGTTACATATAATGTGACTAAAGTTACATACAATTAGACTAAAGTGACATTCTTAAGGACTAAAGTTAGGTAAAATTGGCCAAAATAGACTAAAATTACATGAAATTAGACTAAAGTTCAATTTGGTTAAACTCAAATAAATAAATCATATGACATTACCTCACTTAAAAATTTACATACCAAATGATCCTAAAGAATTAAAGTTACACTCTGTAAAATACTGAAGTTACACTTGTAAAACACTAAAGTTACATAAGCTTTAATGTAACTTTACTTTTTTACAAGTGTAACTGCAGTATTTTACGAATGTAACTGTGACACCCTCAAATTTGCGGAAAGAAAAAAAATATTTAAATACATAAATGTAAGATGAAAATACATACGAAGGTGTCATAAATAAAAGAGGTCATTACAAAACGGAAATAATATTCTACAAAAGAAATATACGAGACGGGAGACATATCTCCCGTATAAATACGGAAATAAAAGTGTGTACAATAAGATACAAACTATGAACCGAATATAGGTCCAAGGTAAATACTTCGCTCGCTAGCTCGTCCATGTACCCCAAATATGCAACACCACCTGTTCGACCGCATTAAATATAAACACGGAAGCCACAGTCAGTGGGGGGTAACTCCGAGTTCTCCCAGCCACGAAATGTCGAGTTTAATTAAACATGAATAACATAAAAGCAATGTATATGAGAAATACAAAACTTTAACATATAAGATATGCTTTTCATGTTATGAAACAAATAACTAACATATAACCTATCATATGAAATCTATCATGTGAATCCGATAATAAAATATAACTCGAGGTAGGGAAGCTGGTATGCTGGCTCAGCGGTTACCATGTAACATGGCCCTGATACACTCAAACCCTAATCACCACGTAATCATGTGAATCAGTTAACAATCGGTAATCCAAACTCTATCAATCCTAGCCGGCTTGCATCTCACCTTCTAGAACTCATAGAATCATACAAACATGAAAGACCAATACGTCTACAAACAGGCATAAGTTTCTTAGCAGCCCATTCAATTCGACTTCTGTAACTCGAGGCTATACCACAAGGTAGGAAAACATCCTAGTCCTAGACTGATCCGACCTAGCGACAACAGCTATTCCATTCCCCGTCCCATGACATAACCGTCTATGAGAAACTCTACTAGGCGACCCCCTAAGCAGAGATGGCTAGTACTTAAGCTGGCTCCCTTCCCAAAGCGGAACTCTTAGGATGCCATGCCCCGACTTGGGGATAAGCCCCCCAGGCCCGTGACACAAAAGCTATCAAGCAGTGAACTATATACTCGTTAAAGATAGTACGGGCCTATCAATGTCATGGTCCAAGCTACTCATGTAGAATTAGAATG
>JAIUZE010028272.1:0-17134 GCA_022085475.1 Heliosperma pusillum
GACTAAAAACGGGGTTTTCATGAAATCTCTCAAAAATTCCAAATACGAACTCGGAATTTCAAAAAACGACTCGAAACAATAATTTCTATTTTAAAAACTTAAGTCTGCTGAAAAGTGTTAGTAAATATTTTTACTAGAAAAATTGGGTACTTTTCGGGTTGTTACAATTTATGTTTGTGATTTCGAGTGTAATGATGGTTGAATTAAGGATGTTAGATACTATTGAAGAATCTTTCTTGTTTATCTTCTATTGTGGATTTTACCTTGTCGATAGATCTTAGTTTATGCTAATTGGATGTTAGTTAGTAGCTTTGATCTTTTGATTGTGAAAGATGATTGTAGCAATTTCATGATTGGAAGTTGTTAAGGTGCATTGAGGCGAGTTGCGTGCTTTTGAGGGCTAGTTTATTAGTAGAATTGGTGATATCGAATTGAGGAAGTCATCTGTAATGTTGTGGCTATAAAGTAGGTTTGGTAAAATTGTCCCAGAAGTCGATCATGATGGTTTTGGTATTTGGAGTAGAGTGTTTGGATTTCCTTATTGCATAAGTTTTTGTTCTCCTTCATCGTTGGCTTTGTCTCTCATTCCTCTCTTATTGATCTTGTCAAGCCTTCTTTCGAGAATAAAATATATCTTATTTATCATCCCTTTCTTGTTGCCCTTCAAGGTTACTCTTTAGCGCTTTGCTGCTCTTAGGACCTTGTCCTTCATTCCGCTCATACCCTTTTCGAAGAGCCTTTTTGTTGGTAATAAATCTTCTCGTTGGTAAAAATTTATACTTGATGACCTTTTTATCGACTCTATCGTTACCTTTTTACCCCTAAGAGTCCGATTTATTTCATTTTTCTTGTTGTGTGTATATTTTATTAGCATGATTTGTGATGTTGATGCTCAAGTTATTTTTCGTTTGTGCAATGTCTAGTTGTCTCGAATTTATACTTTGAGAGGTTTTATGATGAGTTTCATGTTTATCCTTTTAAATAAGGTTAGAAATGAATTTTTACTACTTGCATTTTTGCGAAAATACATTTATTCTACTCTCATTTGGATTTTGCGTTTGGTTGGATATTAGGACTTGTTATTGGAGACGTTTAATAACTAGTTCTACGTTTATCAGCATGATTTTATTTTCATCTTGTCTTCGATTTGGAATGTTATTGTTCTCGCGTGCACGACAACAGGCATTTCGTTCCTCAGAAAGAGACTTGTACATTTGAAAGTTCTTCTTGAACCCTTTTTGGGAAAAACGACATTTTCGAAATGTCATTCCTTGTAAAAAGTGTTACGTGTCGACTTTGAAAACCGATTTTGTCCTTGTGAGTTTTGTTTTCTACTTTCAAGTTTCGAGGACAAAACTTTTTAAAGGTGAGGTGTAACACCCGGAAATGTACCCTATTTTTCTAGTAGAAATATTTTACGAAACCTTTTCAGCAAATTTAAGTTTTAATTTAGAATTTAAAGTTTCGAGTCGAATTTAGAATTTCCGAGTTCGTATTTGGAATTTCCGCGAGATTCCATGAGAATCTCGTCTTGAGTCGTCTTTGACTTTTCTTGACTTTTGAGTCGTCTTTGACTTTTCTTGACTTTTGAGTCGTCTTTGACTTTTCTTGACTTTTGAGTCGTCTTTGACTTTTCTTGACTTTTGAGTCGTCTTTGACATTTCTTGACTTTTGAGCCGTCTTTGACTTTTGTTGACTTTTTCTTTATAAATATCATACTACCATTTAATCTATTTTTCATTCACAAACACAACACATTACTTCATCACTAAGAAACCCAAACCAAAACCCTTGCCTCCATACACTTTCCGATCTTTGAATCACCGTATCTCCTTCGTTTCTTTTTGGAATTCACGTAAGTTTGTCTTATTCTTCCCCTCTTAGCTTCCTCTATCCGTATTGGTAATAAAATTACCGTCTTTCTCGCTTTTTAAATTATCCGTCTTTCTCAAGGTGAATGATATTCGTCTTTTATTATCTAATTGTATGTAGGTGAAGACTAGGAAGGTTTAGAATCGATTAAAGACGCGTAAAGGTAACGGTGAAGGGTTACTCGGTATCATTTACGTGTTTCGCATGCTTTATATGATTAGAAATCGTATTTAGAATACGATTAGAAGCTTAGGGATCATGTTATGATTTATGATTGTTGTTATTTGATGATTGTTGATGATGAATATTGATTGTTGATAATTATTACAAGTGAATTAGGAGACTTGAAAATGATGGAACTTGTGTATGTTGTTCTCGGGTAGGAAGTAGTCCTGGCCGAAGGGCCGGCTGCCGGTTCAGTGCCCGGCTGAGAATTCACTGCACCGACCCTTTTTCGTATAATGATCATATCTCCTTTGTTACTTGCTTGTTTTGGGCTTGTGACCACTCGTTGGAACCGTAAGAGGATAAACTATCACCTCGACTTGGAATTTCTGCATTCCCATATTTAGAACTCTAGTTATGACCGTTTGAAGTGGACCATTGTTTTAGTTAGTTTCCAAACTTGGTTTTTGTGGGTAGTTGTGCTCCGAGCCGGGGTACCGGCCGCCTCCCTCCACCCCGGCCTGGAACACGGCTGTGTTTTCGTCTTGAAATTTCTAAATCTCGTAATTTATAATAGTTCGCATGATTCGTTTATCGTATAATTTTACGTAGTGACTTATAATATTCATGTTTTGGATATATGATATTTCTTTCGCTTGTATCACATGTTTTGTGACGGTTTTTGGTATGTCCCCCTTTGAGTCGGTTTTACATATGTTATGAATTGAGCACTAATGATTTTGTGCTATGAACTCTCATTTCCCGGCTACACCTTATACTCGTTAGATTGGAATGTCGGAGTGATGGGGTGTATCCTTGATGCTCGTATGCATGTTTAGTGGGGATATGACGACGTTGTTAGGAGTCGAACGCAATGCGTTGGTCGACCCGACCGTCAAATGTTGTATACTTGCGAGGTGGTGTTATTGCATGTAGCTTACTAGCTTGACTTTTGACTATAGATCTCTTTCCGCCTCTTTCGTGAAGGTTGACTGAATTTGGGGTACTCGGCGTCTATGATTGACCGAGTCTTGGATGTGGAGCGTCTTACCACATGTCGAATCGAAACATGTCTTATTCCGAGAGTCTGGCCAGGTTTAGACTAGGACCGTATTATTATCGTCGTCCTACCTAGAGGATTAGAGTCTTGTGTGTACGAAACGTCTTATCGTACATGATTCCGGGAAACGTCTTATCCCGTGAACTTGTTTGTCTGGGTCATGAGTATACGAAACGTCTTATCGTATACGGTTCAGGGAAACGTCTTATCCTGTGGACTTCCATTGACTTGTCTTGCTATTGTACACGATGCTAGTGCGTTTCATTTACCGTGGGAGATGTTGTCAATATATTGGTATGATTACATGAATGATTATATGATTGATCATTGAATGACTTGGCATGGTTTGTTTGTCGAGTCTCAATCTTATCAAACTTATACCGCTAACGGTGAGATGTAAGCCCTAGTGAGCGTATTCGGTTGCCGAAGAGTGTCTTCCCCGAGTCTTGAATAACATGATGGTTCCTCAATTTGATTTCCATATGAGCTTATCATTATATATTGGATTGCCTATTTATTCTTATCGTAACTCACATGGATATCTATATATGCATGATTTCACTTTTGTATTTCCTTATACGTACGTTTAATGTGATATGGCTGGGAGAACCCGGAGTTACTCCCCACTGATTGTGGCGTTCATGTTTTTCATGAATGAACAGGTTGCTTGCATGGATGGCTTTTTGCTTATGCTATTTTGGGTTCGGGTGTGAGCTAGCGGGCGTTGTCCCTGGATGAAACACCTCTATACGTTGTTTAGCTAGTTGCTAATTACTTTGTCTTTTGTTAACACTTTGAGAGACTACGTCTCTTGTGGTATTTTTATTTAGTTTGAAATATTTTGACACTCCTCGTATTTTTCTATCTTGCATGTATAAAGGTTTTTAAAAACTACCTATTTCCGCTATATAATTCACATGCTTGTATGTTTTATATTTCCGCATTCGCGAGGGTTGTCACAGTAAATGGAATTGTATTGGATGTTAATGAACATCAATTTTTGTGCTATATATTTTCGGTATAAACTGTTTTAGATGTTCATATTAAAAGGTTAATTTGAATCATCTATTTGTATCAATGTTTAATAACGATTAGACATTGTTTGTTTTGTACCGATCTAGTTAATATAAGCTTGATCGAATTAAATCGGTTTAATTTGATTAATTTTTTGCTGCCCGTGTTACTGTTCACTGTTAAAAATAAAAATAAATTTTTTTTTTTTTCTTGTTTTTGTTTTAAAAATTGGCAGCAACAGTTTTTTTTTGTGTATTGGATTTTCGGTTTTTGTTATAAACCGAGAGAAAAGAAAGAAACAAAAATTTTTTTGGAACTGGTACTGTTCACGTGAACAGTGATCAGAAGAAAAAAAAAAAATTTTGTTTGTTTTTTTTTTGGGCATTTTAAAGATAATGTTTGTTTGTTTGTTATTGTGAATAGGTTCACAATAATGATACCCGATTATTTTAAAAAGGTTTAAAATAAAAAAATGGATTATGGAAGATTAAAATTGTTGTGGGCAATTAAGGAATTGTCACATAATTTTGATCGTATAAAGTGGTGGTTTGGATAATTAATCAACATAATTAATGAATTATGTCTTGTAGAATTAATTTATATAGTTGATGCATTTTATTTTTGTCGAATGAATGAATGAATGAATGGTTTGATTTACGTTTTTTTTTGCAATTGGTTGAAAAATGTAATACCTAGTGTGGCTTTAGTTAATCATGTTTTCGTAATGATGAAATCATGGTTTGGATGTAATTTTGAGATCTCGAATCTCCTTTTATTTTTCTTTTAATTATGTTTTGGAATTAGAATGTAAATAGGGTTATTTTGTAATTTTTAAATGTAATTTAAGAAGACTAAAGACGGAGATCGGATGCTCACTCCCGCTTCATGGACCAAGATGGAACATCAAGTCAAGCTTCTCGGGTCCATTAGGATGGATTCCAAACTTGTATTTACTGTTCATTTTGGTAGATAGGCCACACTAGGACCGTTGTAATAGTTTACGTATTTTTCATTCTTTTGCTTTTCTTTCACATGTTAAATAATTGCATCATATTCCGCCTAAACCAAACCACCTAAAATGCATGAAAAATGATTCATATAGTTTGAATTTTCATCTTAGACATACAGATGTCACTCGTTCATATGGCCATCACCTTAGTCTAAATCATTCACGAAATGCTAGAATTTGTTCACTTAAAATGAATTAAATTTAAGATGATGGGATCTTCCTCTAAAATGAAAATTGAGATTAGTCTTTATAGGAAAAACTACTATGAACCCCTTCTTCGTCGGAAGTCATAATATGACCCCTTCTACGTTGGGTAAGTAGTGAGTGGTGACCTATTTTACCTCAACATTGTAGTCCGAGTAATATCTCGGGATTATAATGGACTAAAAGATAGAATTTACAGAAATTTATCGACCGAGAATTCTAAAGGTAGAATTAGCCACGAGGTTGGCTTATCAATTTACAGAAATTGAGTCTTGGGATCATTTATATAATTCTTGAGGGAGGTCAATTGTATAAATGCATGAGTCATCGCATTAAACAGTTTTTGCATTAAGACTTAATTTTAAAACGATGAAACTTATCATAATTTTTCTTCTTTTCACAGTTTCTTGAATCCGTTATATAAAGATATAACTGCTAAAATAACAAATGGCTGGACGTACAAACGACCCAATGCCAAGTGCTACACTCGATCGCGAGTCCTGGCTAAAGATTTTTATGGACAACATGAATCAGTCCACGCGACTGAAGAATGATGGGTCCAAATTTGCGGACTGGGAGGCGGCATTACGGAATGCTGCCATTGCTGACGGTAAGCTCAAGTACTTGATTGAGCCACTACCGCCAAACCCAGGCCCCAATACAAGAGCTAATGAATCACTTGCTTATAGTGATTTCGTAATGGAGGCGGGTGCGATATAGAACGTACTCATCTTTTCAATGGAATCCAATTTGCAAAGACGATTCATTGCCCAAGGTGCAAACAAGATTTTCACCACGCTCTCTAACGAGTTTTCAAAAGCTCTGATACCACTTGTGGGAATATATCCGTATACATCCCTTTAATCTTACAGGATTATAATGAAATTATGATTTATATGATTAACGGGTTATAAACAAAATTGCATAAAATCAAAAGGATTAGGAATAACCTTTAGTCCTCGCAAATTCGGCCTAAGAACAGATATCAAAGTAGATATCCTCCTAATTGTCTCACCCAAGATTGATCGAGAAATGCCCTTGTATTTGCTAGAAAAGAATCAAAAGTTATTGTTAACTTTTAGTTTTTGTGTTTTTGTGTGATGGAGGCACTAGTGAGAATAGAATTAGGTTTAGAATTTTCTCCTACTTCCCTTTTTCTTCTAATTCTCACGGCACTACTACTAGGGTTTTATGGGGAGATTTTTGTCTCCTCAAAATAACTACCCATTGACTAAAAACCGAGTGTATCTGGATACTTTCGTTTTTGATCATGTTAGCTTCCAATATAATGTAATATATTATAATCGTCGTTTTACATGGACCGACATTATAATACATCATTAATTATAAATATCCGTATATTTATAATTTGCCAATTAATTATAACGGTTTATGTTTAATTAGCTTCCATTATATACAACAATTAAATATAACATTTTATATTCAATTTACGAATTACAGTTAATTCGTCTCAGCTAACTTTATTTAATCATTATTAAATAATCGTCTCATCATCACATTGACTAACCTTTTAGTCAAATACACTGACTAACCTTTTAGTCATATAATAGGGCATCAGTATGATTATTTTCTCAAATAATCACATCTCTCAAACACATCCTTTAGGTGTGACTTTTAGGGACCAGTTGATCACCGCCATCTGTATGACAATAACGTCAAACTTATCTAGCAAGCCAACCGTTATCGATGAACTTTAATCAACTGATTACAATACAAAGTATACCCTGTGAACCTACAGAGATTTATTTATGTTATTGCACTAACTGTGGAGGACACTAGCTCTAACAGGAAGAACTTGAGTTCTCCCATCATGCTTATCTCAAATTCTGAGGTCATCAACTCTGAAAATTAACAACGGAGTTTATTATTAGTTGAACCAAAAATAATATCATCAACGTAAATTTATACAACTAATAAATATAATCCCTTGGATTTTAGGAACAAGGTTTTATCGACAGATCCTCTTTTAAAATTGATTTGTAGTAAGAGTTTTGATAATCTGTTGTACCAAGCCCTTGGCGCTTGTTTCAAACTATATAAAGCTTTATCTAGTTTAAATACATGGTTTTGAAACTTGCTATCCAAAAATCCGGGGGGTTGCTCAACAAAGACTTCTTCTTCCAAATATCCATTAAGGAATGCAGTCTTAATGTCCATTTAAAATAACTTGAGTCCATTGTGAGCTGCAAAATAAAAAAATCTAATAGCTTCAAGTCGAGCTACGGGAGCGAAGGTTTCATCGTAGTCAATCCCTTCTTGTTGATTTTATCCTCGAACAACCAATCTTGCTTTATTTCGCACAATAACTCCCGTATCATCCAGCTTGTTTCTGAACACCCATCTAGTTCCAATAACTGATCGTTCCTTTGGTATAGGAACTAAGTGCCAAAATTTGTTCCTCTCAAATTGTTGTAATTCTTCTTGCATGGCAACAATCCATTTTGGTTCAGTGAGGGCTTCCTTGATGGCCTTTGGTTCAATGGTAGAAAGCAAGGAATAAAAGGAGCAAAAGTTGTTCAACGATCTTCGTTTTTGAACATCCTTTCTTAAGCTACCAATGATTGAATCATTTGGATGCGAATATTTATATTACCACTTGGTAGAAGTCTCTGGAACTTCTTCATTAGAGTTTGAGGTAGAACCTTCAAATATTTTGGAATCAAGGGTTGTTCCCCCTGAATTCAATCTCGAGGTTATAGGTGAATCAGGTATAACTCTAGATTCACTGTTCTGATTTGAATTCAAGGTTATAGCTTCATTAGCTATAACTTTGGTACTTAGTTCCTTGTTTTGAGAAGAAGTTATAGTATCATCAACTATAACTTCAGCTCTCTTTCCATTATTATTTGAAGGAGTTTGAAACTCATCATTTGTGTCTTCGATATCCTTTTCTTCTTCATCCAACTCTGGAGGATCATCTTTAGACAATTGAAAATCAGGTTCATTTTCATCTTCCTCATCATCCTGTATAGGCTTATCAAAAGAATCATTTTCATCAAATATAACATGAGCACTTTATTCGATGCATAATGTTCTTTTCTTAAAGACTTTATAAGCCTTACTATGATCAGAATAACCAATAAAAATTGTCTCATCACTCCTAGGATCAAATTTACTTAACCTATTATTGCCATTGTTATGAACAAAGCATTTACTCCCTAAGCACCGCAAGTGGGATATTTTAGGATTTTGACCTTTAAGGAGTTCATAAGTGGTTTTCTTTAAAATAGGTCTTATCATAGCACGATTATGTATATAGCACGGAGTACTAATGGCCTCACCCCAAAAGTTACGAGGTAGACCACTACATAAAAGCATTGTTCGAGCCGTATCCTTTAGGGTTCTATTCATATTTTCAACGACACCATTTTGTTGTGGGGTTCGTGGTGCAGAGAAGTTATGCCCTACATTATTTTGCCTACAATATTCTATAAAAGCATGATTGTCAAATTCGGTGCCATGATCCGTACGAATAGAAACGAGATTGGACTTATATTTGTTTTGGACGAGTTTCATAAGACAAACAAACTCATCAAAAGTCTCATGTTTTGAGTGTAAGAATATAGGCCAAACATACCTTGAGTAGTCATCAACAAGAGCAAAAACATACTTGTATCCTCCTCTACTTCTTACCTTCATTGGACCACAAAGATCCATAAGCACAAGTTCTAAGGCATGATTCGTGATTACTACTCTTTTAGGTTTGAAAGATGACCTTACATGCTTGCATCTGGCACACGTGTCACATATCTTTTCTTGGTCAAATTTGATTTTGGGTAAACCTTCAACCAAGTCCCATCGTTTAAGATTATTTAAAATAGAACAGCTTATGTGACCAAATCTTTTGTGTAATAAGCACAGATCATCTAAGGTTCCTTTCATGTAGATGAAAGAGTTAGTAGGAATAGATTCAAGTTAATCAAACGAAATCCATTTCTCTTTGCTCAAGAGCTACTCTAGTTTTTGTATCTCATAACCTTGAAGTAATACTCTACTAGTACCCTCAATTATAATGCGACATATATCTGAATGAAAGTCAACCTTGTTTCCTTGATCGCATAATTGAGATATACTTTGTAGATTATGCTTGAGGCCATCACACAAATATACATCACTAATTGAATTAGAGGAAAATATACCAATCTTACCAATACCGATGACTTTTCCTTTCTTATTGTCTCCGAAAGTGACCTTACCTCCATCAAAAGGTTCAAATGAAAGAAATAGATTCTTATTTATGGTCATGTGCCTTGAGCGTCCACTATCAAGGTACCATGAATTATTTTCTTTCACAACTACATGCAAGACAAGTTAAATGCATTTTTAGGTACCCAAGCAAGGTTGGGTCCTTTTGTGTTAGTTACACTAAATATCATGTCTTTTCTAACCCAAACTTGTCTTATGATTTTCCTTTTTGGGTATGGTACTAGTAGGAGGTATATTGGTCTTTTTGCGTTGTCTAGGTTGTAACACCCGCAAATGTACCCTATTTTTATAGTAAAAATATTTTACAGATACTTTTCAGTGAAATTTAGTTTTAATTTAGAATTTAATTTTCCGAGTCGAATTTAGAATTTCTGAGTTCGTATTTGGATTTTTCGCGAGATTTCAAGTAAATCCCGTCTTAAGTCGTCTTTGACTTTTCTTGACTTTTTCCTCATACACCCTCATACTCCCTCTAACCTAATTCATACTCACACAACTCAAACTTACTTCATCACTAAGAAAACCAAAGAAAAATCTAGCTTCCATAATCATCCAATCTTAGAATCGTCATATCTCGCTCAATTCTCGCTCAAATTCACGTAAGTTTCTCTTATTCTTCCCCTCTTAGCTTCCTCTATCCGTATTGGTAATAAAATTACCGTCTTTCTCGCTTTTCAAACTTTCCGTCTTTCTCAAGGTGAAGTAAATTCATCTTTTATTTAACTATTTGTAGGTGGTGACCTCCAAGATCCCGACAAAGACTATTTCGTAATCGAAGAGGACCTTGACGCGGAGTAAAGACGCATAAAGGTAACGGTGAAGGGTTACTCGATATCATTTACGTGTTTTACATGATTTCTATGTTAGAATTCGTATTTAGAATACGATTAGAAAGCTTAGGATTTATGTTATTGATGATGATTGTTGTTAGTTGATGATTGTTGATGATGAATATTGATTGTTGATAATTGATAGAAGTAAATTATGAGAATTGGAAATGATAGAACTTGAGTATGTTGTTCTCGGGTGAACTGGGGTTCCCAGCCGGCTAACCGGCCGCCGGTCTGCCCACCGGCTGTGAACACATCAGTAGGAAAGTTTGGTTTTTATGTGTATTGGTGCTCCTGGCCGGGTAACCGGCCGCCGGCCCCCAGACCGGCCTGGAACACGCTGCCCTTTTCTTTGTGATTTTTGTATTATGCTTGATGCGCAAGACGGGGTACCGGCCGCCGGTCCACTAACCGGCCGGCAACACGGCTGTGTATTTTTCTTATAATTTCTAAAACTCGTAATTTATAATAGTTAGCATGATTCGTTTATCGTATAATTTTACGTAGTGACTTATAATATTAATGTTTTGAATATATGATATTTCATTCGCTTGTATCACATGTTTTGTGACGGTTTTTAGTATGTCCCACTTTGAGTCGGTTTTTACAAATATTACGGTTTGAGCACTATTTTGTTATGTGCTTTGTACTCTCATTCCCTTGGCTACCTCCACGTTCGTAAGGCTGGAATGTCGGAACGGGGAGGTATCCTACTGTTTAAGTGCATGTGTTAGTGGGCATACGACGACGTTGTTGGGAGGCGAACGCTTTGCGTTGATCGACCCGGCCGTTAAATGTTGTGTACTTGCGAGGTGGTGTTATCTGCATGTAGCGTACCGCTTGTTATGAGGCTTGAGCTCTTTTCCGCCTCTTTCGTGAATTGTCGACCGAATTTGGGGTACTCGGCGTCAATGATTGACCGAGTCTTGGATGCGAAATGTCATCGCATGTCGAATCGGAAAATGGTTTATTCCGAGAGTCTGGCTAGGTTTAGACTAGGACCGGATATTTATATCGTCGTGCTACCAGGAGGAAATTAGTCTACATATACGAAATGTAGCATCGTGTATGCGTTCAGGGAAATGCTTATCTCGTGGATGCCTTTTAATCATACTTGCCATGTACACGGTGCTAGTGCGTTTCATTTACCGTGAGAGATGTCGTCATTGTGTCGTTGTGTTTGGATGAATGATTATATGATTGATCATTGGATGACTTGGCATGGTTTGTTTGTCGAGTCTCAATCTTATCAAACTTATACCGCTAACGGTGAGATGCAAGCCCTAGTGAGCGTATTCGGTTGCCTAAGAGTGTCTTCCCCGAGTCATACTCTACTAGTATTACTCTACTAGTAATACTCTACTAGTACCCTCAATTATAATGCGACATATATATGAATGAAAGTCAACCTTGTTTCCTTGATCGCATAATTGAGATATACTTTGTAGATTATGCTTGAGGCCATCAAACAAATATACATGACTAATTGAATTAGAGGAAAATATACCAATCTTACCAATACCGATAACTTTTCCTTTCTTATTGTCTCCGAAAGTGACCTTACCTCCATCAAAAGGGTCAAATGAAAGAAATAGATTCTTATTTATGGTCATGTGCCTTGAGCATCCACTATCAAGGTACCATGAATTATTTTCTTTCACAACTACATGCAAGACAAGTTAAATGCATTTTTAGGTACCCAAGCAAGGTTGGGACCTTTTGTGTTAGTTACCCTAAATATCATGTCTTTTCTAACCCAAACTTGTCTTATGATTTTCCTTTTTGGGTATGGTACTAATAGGAGGTATATTGGTCTTTTTGTGTTGTCTAGGTTCCCGAGATTTTTGCTTCTTGGGTTGTTGCCTTTCCTCAGGCAAGTTGGTTTTCTTCTTGTAAGCAAAACTCATATTGTAGAACCAACGATGTTCATTGTTTCTGACTTCTTCTATTATGGGTGCAGGATTAAGACATATGTCCTCTTCCTCTTGTATGTTAGAGGCTCTAAAAAATTTCATGTTTTTATTCAGATCTTTCGTTTGTTTAACACAATTTTTAATTAGATGTCCCGTATGACCGCAATAATTACAAATAAGATACTCAGGCAAATAGACATATCTTCTTTTTGTGAAATCACGTTCAGAAGGAGTATATTTGCATTTAGAGTGTTCCTAACGGCCGTAACACTCATGACCTAATCCCATTTTCATATTATTGTCAGATTGTTCAGTGTATAAATTTCACACAGTTATGCTACTTTCCCATTTGTCGTGAACTTTCCTAGCATGCATAACTAGTTCTTTTAAGGAGTTTATTTATTTTTGAAAATCGGGGTGGTCAGTCTTTATATTTTTAGAAGAACTAATTTCTCTAAGGTTATCACGAAAGTCTTGAAAACGTTTTTTTAGAATTAAAACTACATCTGACTGTTGTGTCTTAATATTCGTTATTTAAGCTCTAGTTTCCTTTAGTTGCTGAGATGAAGAGTCAATTTCCTTCTTTTGATCTGAGATTTTAATATTCTTAGATTTTATCTTAATTTTAAGAAGTTCATTGCCTTTTCTTAACTAATTTTAAGAATTTTATCTTCAGTGTTGAGTTCTTCCCAGCATGATGCTAGCTTGACTTGCTTAAATTCCGTTTTGGTCTTGTCCCGTTTGGCTTTGTCTTTAATCGCCTTCCATGTGGGACAATGTTTTATCATGTGGTCTGTCTCGCAACATTTGAAGCATCCCTTATTGGTTAATGAGGGTTTTGACTCATTTTGCTTTTTGGTGAAGGTTTTATTGTTGTTGAATTTTGATTATTTTCCCTTGAGGAGATTATTTCTAAAGCGTCTTACAAACAAGACGGTTTCATCTTCTATTTCATCTTCACCATCACCGGCTTGCAAAGCTATAACTTTACCTTTGCTAGAATCCTCATCAGGCTTGTCGAGTAGATGCTCGTGAGCCATGAGAGAACCTATTAGCTCTTCATAGGTTAGAAGGGTGAGATCTATTGCTTCTTCAATCGCAGTCACCTTGGATGTCCATCTCTTAGAGAGACTCCGACTTTTCTTACGATATCCTTAGAATTGAATTTTTTCCCAAGATTTCGGAGTTCATTCATTATACTTGAAAAACGTGTCGACATACTGTTGATTGATTCATTCTTCTCCATTAATAAGAGTTCGTACCTTTGAATGAGTACATCAATCCTATGCCTTTTCACAAGGGCATTACCTTCGTATGCAAGTTTAAGACCGTCCCATATTTCATTGGCCGTACTACAAGACGAGAACCAATAAAACTCAGTGCTTATCATGCCGTTTTGTAACAACATCATGTCTTTCGAGTTTTTCTCTGCCTTACGTTAGTCACCCTCAATATAGTCCTTTTCGTCTTTCTCATAGGTTGTGTCGTTTTCAGATGCAACCAATATTTTGTTAGGACCATTTGGATGATCTTCCAACATTCCAAATCATGTCCCTTAATATAGCGTGGCATAATGTTCTTCCAAAGACCATAGTTTTTCCCTTCAAAGATGGGATCTTTTAGGTGTTTGGAATCAATTTCACACGAGATAAAAAAAAAATTAAAATAGGAAAAAAATAAAACAAATGGATCAGTCTCTATGCTGTTATGCAATCAAGAGCACAAGACTCTGATTCCAACTGAAGAGTGATTCCAACTGAAGAGTCTATTGATCCCAAATACTCAGGAGGGGGGGGGGGGTGAATTGAGTATAAATAAATTATGCCTACTTTTTCGATTGTCCGCATAAGCGTATAGTAGTAAAATGTGATTTGAATTTATTGATTATATTCAAATCAAATAATTACTTGTAACGTGTATGGAAATAACAAAATATGTAATGAAATAAAAAGCACGAGACACAAGGGTTTTTTAAGTGGTTCAGTTTCACATGTTGAAACCTAAGTCCACTATTTGTCAATTAATAATTTTAGTACCTACTCCGGATTACAAAATTATCAACCCTACTCGTCCAACTAACTCTAGTTAATACTCGATTCAAAGTTGAGTATCGCTAAATACTCCATTCTAACTTATGTTAATAAGAAAGTGTTTTTGATTGTTCTTGGTGTTCACATAATTGAACATATAAGAAACAAATCTAGCACTATTATTCAATAACGTTTTTTCTCAAAAATAATTCACGAGTATAGTGCGGCTTTTCGAAAATAAGGTTTTTGCAACATAAAGATTTTACTTGAAAATATTAAGCACGTTAGCAAAAGAAGAATTCTAGTATGAAAAGCTTAGTTTTAAATGAATGTGAAGCATATGTATTTATATTGGAGGGAAAACTAGGTTTTTATTAGAAACCCTAGCTCTAGCCGTGGCCTCCCCTGGATTATGTAGAATACTACACAACTAATTATGATTATTCAAACAACACTCATCTCATCTTGCATGAGATAAAAAGAAGCACAAAAATTAACCATTGTGTGGGTTGTAGTGCCGATTTTGGTACAAAAGAGGAACAAGAGTTTTCTAATTTTTTCCATCACATTCTCTGACATGCAAACTTCTTGGTTAACTCACACATACTAACATTCATCAATTATTACTTAAGTAGTAATATTTATAATTGTTATTTAAAGTTTGTTTTTATAATTATATAGTTAATAATTATAGGAGTTTTTGAGTGTAGTCTAAAGGAGGACTTCTAGCTTGAAGTCTTGGATGATTGCAGGATCTTCAATATTAAAAGTGCAGCTAGAGAATTACAATTTGAATGTAGTGTTCATGTAACAACCCGAAATATACCCGATTTTTCTAGTAAAAATATTTACTAACACTTTTCAGTAGAACTTAAGTTTTTAAAATAGGAATTTTTGTTCTGAGTCTGATTTTGAAATTCCGCGTTCGTATTTGGAATTTTTGAGGGATTCCATGAAAAGACCGTTTTTAGTCATCTTTGACTTTTCTTGACTTTTAAGTCGTCTTTGACTTTTCCTTGACTTTTTAAAGTCGTCATTGACTTTTTCTTGACTTTTAAGTCGTCCTAAACTTTTCTTGACTTTTAAGTCATCTTCGACTTTTCTCGACGTTTCAGTCAACTTTGACTTCCGTTGACTTTTTCCCGACTCGCCTCATAAGTTTGAGGACCGAAATTTTATTTAAAAAAATAATATTTTTGATTTATTTTTATTTAGATTTATTAAGATTTATCATAATTTAATATAATTATTTTGAATTTATTCGGAATTTGAAGAATAACGTTTACGGTTTTAACCGAACGTTATTTAACTATTCCCGACTCATCGTAAATCCCGTAACAAACTCGAAACTCGACTTTGGCATGAGTCAACGCGCCCATGTCATCTTTTCCACTCACTTAGATATTTTAATTCTTTGATGAATTCATAGAATATCTAAGATATTTTCAACTTTATCGATCAGTTAACGAAAATT
This sequence comes from Heliosperma pusillum, assembly GCA_022085475.1. NCBI lineage: Eukaryota > Viridiplantae > Streptophyta > Magnoliopsida > Caryophyllales > Caryophyllaceae > Heliosperma > Heliosperma pusillum. Next base: position 15,799 of record JAIUZE010028272.1, read on the forward strand.
ACGCAAATCGCTCAAAATCAGACCCGCTTTCTCTCCTATCCTCACGGTTTTTTTTCTCTCTTTGACCTTGATATTTTCTTTCTTTTCATTACAATAACATAATATCTTGATATTTAATTCAATTAACTTAATATCTAATTAATTACGGTAATATAAGTATTATACCGGGTCAATTCCATAACAACAATTTCAAAACCCAACTCACTATTTTGGCCTATATTTACACGGCACTCATCCACTCATTCCTACTCACAAACAACTTGTCATTTTTCAACAAATCAAATTAAGATCAAAATATCACTTTCTTTAATCGTTCTTGAGCGTTCTTCGCGTTCTTCATCCGTTCTTCATCGTTCTTGAGCAAAACCTTCATAAAAACTTCATTTCTTAATTAAATCCGTCCTAACTTATATTTCTAGGACCTCCTCTTCGCTCCCCATCTTCAAGTACGTTTTATTTCCAATTCCGACAAAATCGTTTTCAACACTTTAATTATGGAAAATCATATTTTAAGTTCTAATAATGTTTTTCTTGTCATTTCTTATATGGGAAGATTTTGAAGACGAGTTTGGTGACTCGTATATCTTAGGAGAAGACTAGAAGACGGGTTTCTTAGTTCTTAGTTCTTATTATTTTGGTGCTACTTGATTTTAGCTAGCTAAGGTAACGATTCCGAGTTACTCGACGGATATATGTTACATAGCTTTGGTTGTCTTTAGTTTTTGGTTCATGTTATGGTTAATTATGATGTTAGTTAGTAACATAGCCTTTAGCTTTGGTTTTCTTTAGTTTTGGTTCATTTTTAGTTTTTGTTCATATTATTATGATTTTATGATTTTTAGTTAGTAACATGTTAAGTAGTAGTTATTATGGTGTTTTATGATTTTATAACATGTTGGTTGTTCTTGTTATATTTTTATGATTTCCTCATGATGATGATTGTTGTATGATGGATGGTTAAATTGGTTGTTAAAATGGGTGTTGATTAATTAAAAACATGTTAGAATTAATTTGGAAATTTGGGGTTGTTGTTTGGTGGTGGCCGAATTGGTGGCTGGAAAACCGGTCCAAACCAGGCCGGTCCAGGCCGGTTCAGACCGGTCTGGGTTGGTCCATGGTGGGTCCGGTTTTTGGTCTTTGGGTTGTGTCAATGTTTGATTGTTTAATTGTTGTTTTGACGGGTTTTAATTATGTTAAAGCATGCGGGAAATAATTAGAAACGGTTTTTAGTAAAACCGTTAAAAAGGCCAAAACAGTCCATTTTGCCAAAACAGGCCGTGGGCCCATCTAAGCCCATGTGGGGTCCGGCCCAACTCAGCCCGTGGGTCCCACTTTG
>JAIUZE010028274.1:0-16648 GCA_022085475.1 Heliosperma pusillum
CTTAGTCTATGTGGTAAAAGCTCCCTGTTTCCCTAGCCGGTTTGATCCAAACTGGTTTGTCAAACTAAGATCTAGTCAGCCCCCGATTTGACTGTGACCCGTCGCGGGACTTCGGGTCGGGGATTTGTCTTCAGTAAGGGTTTATATTTAATTATTGAATTACCTTAGTAGCTATGAGGCCCGATCTGATATTTGAATCTGATTTATTTGCATTAGTCAGCATGATGGATTTTTCCCGTGCCTGTTTGATTAATGGTTTGGTGTCGTGTTGACTAAGTCCAACAACATGAGAATTATGAATATATGGGCGTCTTGACCATTCTAATTCTTAAATGAGTAGCTGGACCACTGACATAGATACGGCAAGTACTCTGTTCTTTACGTAGATATGTTTCACCTGATGAATGCTTTTGTGCTCGGCTTTGGTGGGTTTATATCCAAGTCGGGGCTTTCTGCATAGTTCCACTTGGAAATGGAGCCAGCTTAAGTACTAGCCATCTCTCTCTGGAAATGGAGCCAGCTTAAGTACTAGCCATCTCTGCTGAGGGGGTCGCCTAGTAGAGTTTCTCATGTACGGTTATGTCATGGGACGGGGGACGGAATAGCTGTTGTCGCTAGGTCTGATCAGTCTAGGACTAGGATGTTTTCCTACCTTGTGGTATAGCCTCGAGTTACAGATGACTATTGGCCGCCCTAGGAACTTATGCCTGTTGATAGAAGTATTGGTCTTTCATGTTTGTATGATTCTATGAGTTCTAGAAGGTGAGATGCAAGCCGGCTAGGATTGATAGAGTTTGGATCCCCGATTGTTAACTGATTCACATGATTACGTGTTGATTAGGGTTTGAGTGTATCAGGGCCATGTTACATGGTAACCGCTGAGCCAGCATACCAGCTTCCCTACCTCTTGTTATATTTTATTATCAGATTCACATGATAGCTTTCATATGCTAGGCTATATGTTAGTTATTTGTTTCATAACATGAAAAGCATATCCTATATGTTTAAGTTTTGTATTTCCCATATACATTGCTTTTATGTTATTCATGTTTAATTAAATTCGACATTTCGTGGCTGGGAGAACTCGGAGTTACTCCCCACTGATTGTGGCTTCCGTGTTTATATTTAATGCGGTTGAACAGGTGGTGATGCATATTTTGGGTACATTGACGAGCTAGCGAGCGAAGTATTTACCTTGGATCTATATTCGGTTCATAGTTTGTATATTATTACACACTCTTTTATTTCCGTATTTATACGGGAGATATGTCTCCCGTCTTGTATATTTCTTTTGTATATTAGTATTTCCGTTTTGTAATGACTCTTTTTATTTATGACACCTTTGTATTGTATTTTCATCTTTTATCTAGTGTATTTAAATTATTTTTTTTCTTTCCGCAAATTTGAGGGTGTCACACCGATGATTATGACATTGACGAAACTCGTCAATTATAGCAGGACCCGTAAGCCCAGCAACAAGTGCAAATCTTAAAGCTGCTTTGCAGCCAATCCTAGTAATCTTGACTTTCCGTTTAACAGACTCACCATTACTGTCGTCATTGACAGTGTCATAACGTAGCCTTTGTTTATTTCCCCTGAACCCTTGACGATTGCAGACAATGAATTTCTGGTATGTTGTACCACCTCTAATAGTTTTGGCAGTGTACTTCCTAGGGGTAAATCCACATGCTCGAGCATAAACATTATAGAACTCTATACCTGCCTCAAGTGAGGGGAAGATTGTACCAACTGTTGGAGTGAACTTACTCTCAACTACTCTAATCCATTGCTCGCTTCCCTTAGGAGTATGAGAGAGAACAAGTTGATTATCTTATTGGGCAGTGTGATCGTGTTGTACGATTGGTGTCGAATGGACTGTATTGACACTGGTGGACTCTGTAAGGCAAAAGGGAATATTAAAAGATTATTGTCCATGTAAAAACGCAAAAGGTGTGAAAATAGAACAGCAAATAACTGATAATACAGCGGTGTTGGTATAGTAACAATGGTACAGTAACACTGGGATAGTAAGGCAATATGTTGCGCAAGTGAAAACATTATAGGCAGCAGTGTTTTACGGCTACAACGATACAGTAACAGTATGGTACTGAACTGGTAGACATAATACAGTAGCAAAGTTACTATTAAAGGCGAAAAAAGAAACAGGATACAGATGGCACGAAAGCGGAAGTGTAAAGAAAATTCATATTTAGAAAGTGTTCGATAAACGTGTAACAGTGTGATGTGAAAAGCAACAAACTGCGAATTCGCTTGAACAAAACCGTGATAAAATTGAAAAGCAAAGTAACGACAATTAAGAAACGTCCTAAACTGCGAAATCATGACAGTGATCATTTAAAAAGAAACTAACAGAAAATCAAGAAATTGAAAATAAGAGCGGAAGGAAGTGAGGAAGGAATATACTTGTAGATAAGGGGAATTCGCTATGATTTGTCGTCATTGTAGTAATGAAGAAATTAAAAACAGTAAATATGAAAGCAATATCAAATAGGGCTGAAATAAGGATCGGAAATTGAAATGCAAAACGAGGAAACAAAAAGTCCTGCAAAATTGAAAATTGAATTGAGAGTCAATTGCTGATAAATTCGCGATTGAATTAATATGTGGAAATTGCTGATGAATGAAGAAGAAATTGAATGAATCAGAAATTGAATTATTGAGGTTTAATTTGCAGGGATGAAGAATTGATGAAGTCGTATAACAGAGGAAAAGGAGAGGTAGAGAGATGTGATTTAGAGAGAGAAAGTGAAAAGCAATTATGATGAACACAACTGGTAATTGAGGTATTTATATGGCAGTTATATTATGGGAGATTCAATCTCGGCTAGTCATTCATCATAAGATCTAATGGTCCTTATTCATGGGACGTACTCACCTAAGATATGTGGACTCACCGGATGCAATTTATATATATATATATAGAGAGAGATAGGTTCTTGTGAGTCCACAATTTTTTATGAGTCCATGAGTCCTCATCCAAGCCTTTGGATGAAGGTGATGGAGGGACAAGATTAAAACAAGATGAAGGGATAAGATTAAAACAAAAATGAATGGACAAGATGAGAACAAGATGGAGGGACAAGATTAGATTAAAATGGGTGGGGTTTAATGAATTCCACCTACACTTACCTTCATATTGTAACAATAAGTTTTTGTAACTTCAACTTTTTATTAGTGTAACTTCAGTAACTACGAGAGTAACTTCAACCATTATTTGTGTAACTTCAAACTAAATTGTGATTTCGATACATTAATTTGAATTTATGTAACTTTAAGACAACTTTATGTGATTTTAGCATTTTATGAGTGTAACTTCAGTTATTACGAGTGTAACTTCAAACCTTATTTGTGTAACTTCAAGCTAAATTGTGATTCTGATTATATTAGTTTGAATTTATGTAACTTTAAGACAAGTTTATGAGATTTTAGCCTTTTATGAGTGTAACTTCAGTCATTGCGAGTGTAACTTCAACCATTCTTTGTGTAACTTGAAACTAAATTGTGATTCCGATTATATTAATTTGAATTTATGTAACTTTAAGACAACTTTATGTGATTTTAGCCTTTTATGAGTGTAATTTTAGTCAATACGAGTGTAACTTCAACCATTATATGTGTAACTTCAAACTAAGATGTGTTATAAGCGTAACTTCAGTCTTTACGAGCGTAACTTCAGTCCTTAAAAAAGTCACTTCAGTCCTTAAACGTGTTACTTCAGTCTTTTAAGAGTGTTACTTCAGTCTTTTAAGAGTGTTACTTCAGTCTTTTAAGAGTGTTACTTCAGTCTTTTAAGAGTGTCACTTCAGTCTTTTAAGAGTCTTTTAAGAGTGTTATTTCAGTCCTTTAAGAGTGTTAATTAAGTTTTTAAGAGTAAAAAAAACAAGATCTAAAATTAAATAAAAAACATAAGAAATTTGAAAAATTAAAAAAAAGATGTAAAAAGAATATAACAAAAAAAAAACAGATTTGGAAAAGTAAAATAACATAAAAAAAAAAAGCAAGATATAATTAAAAAAATAGATCTAGAAAGTAAAAATAACATAAAAGAACACTTTAACTAATAATGGTGTAACTTTAGCTAATAATGATGTAACTTCAACAAACACCAATAATAATAGTGTCACTTTTAGTACTTAATAGTGTCACTTCAGTACTTAATAGTGTCACTTCAGTACTAACCACAAAAAAACAAATGGTGATTTTTTAGATCTGAAAAAACAAACATGAGAAATTTGGGGAAAAAAAAAACAAGATTTAAAAAAAAAAGTAAATCTGAAAAATAGGACAAATAAACTCAACTCAAAAAAATATAAAATATAATTCTGAAAAATTATAAAAAGTAGATAAAAATATAAAAAGGAGATAAAAATATAAAAAGGAGATAAAAAAACATAAAAAGGAGATAAAAAACAAAAAAACTGAAAAATATAAACAAAATAAATTAAAAACTAGATTAAAAGAGTTGGTAATGTAGCAAATCTGAAAAAAAATAAAAAAGGAGAAGAAGAGGGAGAGGGGCGGTGGCAGAGGAGAAGGAAGAGGAGGAGGAGGGGCGCGTGGGATGGCGGCACAGGGGCGGCACATGGGAGGCGCAGGAGACGGCACATGGGAAGTGGCAGGGGAGGGTGGCGGTGGGGTTGAGGCGGCGGGTGCTGGGTCGGCGGGAGGGGAGAAGCAGGGAGTGTTGCCGGTGAGTGAGGAGGGGTGGCGGCGGGTGAGTGGCGGTGGGTTGAGGGGCGTCGGATTGTGGGGTGTTAGGGGTTTGGTTTTTTTTTTTAGGGTTTTTTTGTGAGTTGATTTTAGAGGATTGTAGTGAGAGAAGGGAGGTAGAGAGAGAGTGGTTGAATGTGAAAATGAGAGAAATTGATGGATGAAAGGATATTTATATTAGGGTTTCAAAGAGAATGGATTGTGTGTGTCTCACAATCTTGACCCTCCATTTTATTTTAATCATAGCCCCTCATCTATTTGATTCAAGGGCTTGGATGAGGACTCATGGACTCACTCTTTTGGGATGGACTCTCTTGATCCTTTCTCTCTCTCTATATATATATATATATATATAGGAATTGAATCATGTGAGGCGCCCTTCTTAGGGTGAGGCAGCTGTACCCATCCTAGCCGTCGAATATAAAACATATGGATGTTTCAGATTGTGCCAAGTGTCCCCCAACAAAATTAATGTGTGCACTTGACATTTCCCTCATTATTCCTCATTTATTCTGCCGCAATCTTCCACTCTTTCTCTCTCTTCTTCATCTTATTATTCTTTATTTATTCTTCAGCTTAACCTCCATTTTCATGGCGAACAAACTCCATTTTCCTTGCGAACAACCTCCATTTTCGATCGCGAGCTTCCTAATTTTCAATCTAGGTAGGATATCTCAACCTAATTTGTGATTAGCTACTATTTACTTCACACTCATCGATTTCCTGTTAATTTATTTGTTCACTTTTGTTCATTCTATTACTTAATTCGAGTATGTACTGAGTTGAGCTTTTTTTTTGTATTTTGCGCTCTTTTTCTACACTTATGAAATAATAAATGAGGAATAAACGAGGATCAATTTTCCTTCATCTTATCAGCTTTCCTCCGTTTTTTATTTTCTAATTGAGCTTCCGTTTTTTATTACTCGTGTAATTAATTTGAAAATATACTAATCCTAATTGACTTATTGCAGATTTTATGCCTATTTTCAGTTCTATCGTTTCTTGTTGTTGCTTCTATGTCGTGGTAGTCATCACCTTCAGTTTTCGATTTCCTCAATTTCCGAATCTGACATTGTCTTCTTGCATATTGTAAGTACTCCTTTCGATTTATTGTACATACTATGGTGATTTCCTTAAATGTGCATATTCAACTTGAAATCCTACTTTTATGTGGTTTTTCCCCATCGTTTCATGATCGACTTTTGTGATTATTATTACTTTCTGCCTTCTACGGTTAATCTACTTTATTTTTCGTAATTTCATAGTTCACTTCCGTTATTGCAGCTTTGTTTTGCACAAAATTAATCATCTAGACTTCTTTCGCTTATGTTTTGATGTCATCATATAGACACTGTGTTTTTTTGTTGAAATAGTTTTCAAGTTGTCGATGACAGCTACATCAAAGAATGATTTGCATACATGGCTAAAACAAACATGGCCTTTATTTTGTGAATCCTACCCATAAGGTTTGTGAGTCTTGGACTTTATTTTGTGAGTCTAGGACCTTACTTTGTAAAACTGTTGTGAACATATGAATTGACTTTATGTAAGTAAGCATTTATTTGTGAATCCTATGCCTAAGGTTTGTGAATCTTGGACTCTGTGGTGTGAATCTAAGACCTTAGTTTGTGAAACTGTTGTGAACATATGAATTGACTTTGTGAAAGTAGACCTTTATTTTGTGAATCCTGCGCCTAAGGTTTCTGAATCTTGGACTTTGAGTTGTGAGTCGTGAACCTTACTTTGTGAAACTGCTGTGAATATAGTTACTGACTTTGTGAAAGTAGGCCTCTATTTTGTGAATCTCGCGCATAAGGTTTGTGAATCTTGGACTTTATTTTGTGAAACTACATAAGATAAGGTCATATGCTCACACCACAAAGTCTAAGATTCACACATTAACTAGTTTACCCTCTTATATGGTTTTCCCTCTTTTCTGATTATTATCACTTTTATCCTTCTAAGCTTAATCTACTTGATTTTTCGTCATTAAATAGTTCACTTTCGTTATTCTAGGTTTGTTTTGCACAAAATTAAGCGATTAACAGGCCAATACTTTTTCCGAAGTTAAGCGATAAGCGCAAATCTGTTTCGTATTGATAGCATGTTGATAATGGCGGGTGCACAGAGCAATTTGCAATTGTTCTTCACTCGTGTTAGCCGTTAGTTTTGGTGAAACTTGGCTTGTTGTGTTGTGAATGTAGGACTCAAGTTTGTAAAAATTCCTTGAAAATAAGAATTTTCTTTGTTAAAGTAGGGCATCTGTTTGTGAATCCTACATTTAAGGTTTGTGAACCTTGGCTTTTTGTGTTGTGAATTTTAGACCCAAGTTTGTGAAACTACTTGGAAAATAGGAATTTTCTTTGTTAAAGTAAGACATCAATTTGTGAATCCTACAGCTAAAGTTTGTGAATCCTACAACGAAGGTTTGTGAATCTAGGCTCTTAGTTTGTGAAACTCCTATGAAAATAGGAATTCAACTTGTTTTTTTCATCACCATAAACATATATATTTTGAAAAATTTCTTGTCTTAAAACTGATGTCATTTCCTTTTATATATAACTTTGGTATATATTTTTTTAACTAATTGTATATCTTGCTTGTTTTTGTTGGTATAGGTTTTTTCCTAAAGTTTTTGTGTTGTGTTGGTGGGATCAAGGGATCAAGACGGTGGGTTCAAGGGATCAAGACTGTGGGATCAAGACAATTCAGACGATGTTAATCCTTAGTTGTAAATCCACAATTTAGTAGACATTCGTTTCCAACAGTTTGTATAAGTATTATTCCACAACAGTTTGTATAAGAGAAACGATTTAGAAAAGTAGGTAATTATTTAGTAGACAAGCAGCTCAACTTGCACTTTTGTGAATCTAGGGCCTCAGTTTGTGAATCTCACACTTTTGAATTGTGAATCTATTAACTTAGTTTTTAAAAATAGGATTTGGCCTTGTGAAACTTGGGCTTTTAGTTTGTGAATCCTACAACTAATCTATGTGATGAATCCTACGGCTAATCCTTGTTGTTAAAGTAGGGCAGTCATTTGTGAAACAAAGATCTCAATTTGTGAAACTCTTGTGCAAATAGAAATTTACTTTGTTAAAGTAGGGGAGTTGTTTGTGAATGCTATAGCTAACGTTTATGAATCTTTGAATTTCATGTTTTGAATCTAATTTACGTGTAAGAAATTTCACACGTAAAAGGAATCATAACACAATTACATATTGTATTCGCAAAATATGAAATAGTAACCTTTAAAGTAAAACGATTTCACCCACTGATGTCTTAGTTTCACAAAATCACAAACGTTTCATAAAATCAAACTTAGGTTTCACACAATTACGTCTAAGATTCACAAAATCTAAAATAATAAACTTTTAATAAACGATTTCACAAATTGATGTCTATCTTTCACAAAATATGGTCTAGGATTCACAAAATCATTAAATACTACAAAATCATCAAATGCTAACCAAAAACATATTCCTAAATGCTTGAGTTGAAAACCAAAATAAATCAAACATAAAAGAAAAGTAGCTAAAACTTGTGTTTATTCAATCCTCATCATCCTGGGAATACATCACTCTTTATTCCGCTTCTTCACTCTTTATTCCGCTTCTTCCTCTTCTGGTGTATCTTCCTGTGTAAAGAAACAAACCTTTAATTAGATACTCCTTTGGAAAAATACTGTCTAGAACTCACAATGATGGTAATAAATATTCAAAAATCATGTCACGGGTTAACAACAACTCAAACATAAAAAAAAAAAAAAAAACATATTACTGCTAACATAGGAAAAATTATAAGTTTCACAAAATCATGTCTAAGTTTCACAAAATCATGTCCTAGATTCACAACTAAACAACTATATATGCATCATATAATTAAATTCTCAACATGACGAAACGATGATTATCAGTTTCGCAAAATCGTGTTTAAGTTTCACAAAAACAGGTTCTAGATTCACAAAGAAATAAACATATATACAATGCATTATATAACTAACTTTTCACCGTGACGGAGCGACTATTATAATAATCACAAAACCAAGTCTTTATTACACAGGAATCATAAACACCAACATCAAGTCTCTATTTCACATTAACAAAAACCTAGAATATTACAATGTCGTCTTTAAGATACTTTACTTTCATCTTTTGTCTTCAGTACTAGTTTACAATTTCACCCGAGTATGATCTATATGTATCTCTTGCTGGTTCAAAAATGGTGAACGAAATCAACCCCGATTATGCACATTTTGTATATCCAAGGTCTAACGAGAAGAGACTGTATTTATTGTGCGTCGAGATGATGTAATCTCGCCTTCTACAGGGATCCGAATCATATAATGGCGCCGACATAGCCAAACCCAACAATGAAGAAGGTGATGCTTTGGAGGAAGAAGTAAACCCAGAAGCTCCATTTTCCATGATAAAAAAAATCATCAAATCAAGTTTCATATTCAAGAATCATATCTTATTTTGTGAATCCTAGTGCCTAATTTGTGAATCTAATATCTTATTTTGTGAAACTTGATCATAAAATTGATCATAAATTGTTCCAATCACTTTCATGAGTATTCATAGGAGTTTCACAAACTAAGATCCCACATTCACAAACCTTGGCTGTTGGATTCACAAAAAGATGCCCTACTTAAAGAAGGAAAATTCCTAATTCATGAGTTTTCATAGGAGTTTCACAAACTAAGATCCCACATTCACAAACCTTAGGCGTAGGATTCACAAAAAGATGCCCTACTTAAAGAAGGAAAATTCCTAATTTTCAAGTAGTTTCACAAACTTAGGTCGAAGTTTCACAACATAAAAAGTCAAGGTTCACAAAACTTAGCTTTAATTAAATACTCAACATGACGGAACGATTATTATAAGTTTCGCAAAATCATGTCTTATTTTGTGAATCCTAGTGGCTATTTTGTGAATCTTATATCTTATTTTGTGAAACTTGATTATAAATTGTTCAAATCGTTTTCATACGAGTTTTCATAGGAGTTTCACAAACTAAGATATCAAATTCACAAACCTTAGCTTTAGGATTCACAAACTGTTGCCCTCCTTTAACAAATAAAATTCCTAATTTTCAAGTAGTTTCACAAACTTGGGTCGAAGATTCACAACACAAAAAGTCAAGGTTCACAAACCTTAGCTGTAATTAAATACTCAACATGACGGAACGATTATTATAAGTATCGCACAATCATGTCTTATTTTGTGAACCATAGTGGCTATTTTGTGAATCTTATATCTTATTTTGTGAAACTTGATCATAAATTGTTCACAAAACTTTTTCATACGAGTTTTCATAGGAGTTTCACAAATTAAGATATCAGATTCACAAACCTTAGCTGTAGGATTCACAAACTGTTGCCCTCCTTTAACAAATAAAATTCCTAATTTTCAAGTAGTTTCACAAACTTGGGTCGAAGATTCACAACACAAAAAGTCAAGGTTCACAAACCTTAGCTTTAATTAAATACTCAACATGACGGAACGATTATTATAAGTATCGCACAATCATGTCTTATTTTGTGAACCCTAGTGGCTATTTTGTGAATCTTATATCTTATTTTGTGAAACTTGATCATAAATTGTTCAAATCGTTTTCATACGAGTTTTCATAGGAGTTTCACAAACTAAGATCTCAGATTCACAAACCTTAGCTGTAGGATTCACAAACAGATGCCCTACTTTAAGAAGGAAATTTTTTCACAAACAGACATAGAAAGTATTATATAATGAACACAAAATCAAGTCTTTATTGCACAGCAACCATTAACACCAACACCAAGTCTTAAGTTCACAAAATCGAAATGAAAGCGGCAAAAAAGCGATATACCTGTTTCAATAGAACTATTATTTGTAGTATCTACAATCTCCATAACAATCAGAGCTGCAAAACGTCAAAATCAACGACGAGGTTAACAAAAAAAAGTTAAATTTTGATGAAAATAATCAACGACTTTTTGAATATGTTAAATTTTGATGAAATTATGAAATTATGAAATTACCTGAAATTTAATTGAAATTTTCTTCTGAATTTCGTAGAATCGACGCCCAATTTCGATAATATCGACGTTGTTGTGTGTTGTTTCGATAATATCGACGCCCAATTTCGTAGAATCGCAGCAATTTCGTTGAAATTTTTTGAAATTATGAATGTTGAATGTTGATGCAGAAGAAGCAGAGAGAAGTTTGTGAATGTTGATGAAATTTGGTTGTTGTGTGTCAGCCCTAATTATTATCCAGTGAGAAGTTTACATTTTCACGGCTTGAGTCAGCCCAACACGGCTTGAGTCAGCCCAACACGGCTTGAGTCAGCCCAACAAAATAGTATCCAGTGAGAAGTTTGGTGAGGCAGGCTGCCTCGCCATAATTTGCTGCCTCACCGGAGTCAGACTCTATATATATATATATATATATATATATATATATATATATATATATTCAAACTTAAATAATTTAAAGAATAATAAGTCAATATAAAAAAAACCAAAAAACAAAAAATAAGATAGAGATATAAAGAAAGGGATTTGATTTTGTTGTCAAGTTATTCGTAGCCCTTAAGAAAGTTACATATCATTGATAATATGAGCAAGCTTAGCAAGTCTCTTGAAAGATAGTCTTACAAGAAAAAAAGAAGTTACAATAGTATCATCATATGTAATAAAATAGGTATAAATGGCAGTGAAAGATAATGGGATACGTTTATTTGAAAAATAGGTTTGAAGTTAAAAAGTCATTTTAAATCACGGTTAACTATATAAAGAACATTGAAATCTAAAAGATCAAAGAATACTTTTCCCATTACTTAGTAAGAAACCATCTTCTAAATTTTTGTATAATATATAGTATATGGTTGATCTAATGTAAGGAGTCCAAAAAGTTCCTCCATTCTTATTTCTTCACCTTACCACTATTCTTGTCCAAGTTTAAATAATTTATTGGTACTGTATCAAATTTATTTATTGTATACATCTTAATAATATTACTTATTGTATCTTATTCATATAAAACAACTAGCTTAGACCCGTGCAAAATTGCACGGCCATATATAGATAATATATAAACCAATACAAAAATCCACCAAATATTTTTATAGCTATAATATTACGTCTTTGACGTAGATAATTGAGATAATAAAATTTCAAATGTATCTTAGTTGCATCAGTTATATATAATTTAATTACAATGCTTGTTATTATTAATACATCCTTGAAAATTGTAATTTGCTTGACGCAAGTGTAACTCTTCGATTAAAGTAAGGGGAAAAAAATCCTTTTTACAAAATCCTTTCAAATACTTGTATAAGAGGAAAAATTAACATAACATTCATGAAAAAGCCTCATAAATGTTAACATGACATTCATGAAAAAGCCTCATAAATGATGAATGAATAATAGTAGATCAAACTCCTGAAAATTATATTATAGTCTACAACAAAAATCTTATTTCTTCTTTGACCATTACTTTAGTTAGAAAGTCATGATTCACAATTCTTTGTTTGCAAAAAGCATTACTTACATACACTAATCTACTTATTTGATCGATTATTATGTGATACCCAGTTCTATAATCAGTTTGCCTATCCTTTATTCAATTTAAATTTCCAAAAAAAAGTGTCTTTAAGTGATAGTAAAAAAGTATGGAAAAATAGATTCTCTGAAGTCCTAAACTTTGCCCATGTAACACCCACAAATGTACCCTATTTTTATAGTAAAAATATTTTACGGATACTTTTCAGCGAAATTTAGTTTTAGTTTAGAATTAAATTTTCCGTGTCTAATTTAGAATTTTCGAGTTCGTATTTGGACTTTACGCGAGATTTCGAGTAAGTTACGTCTTAAGACGTTTTTGGGATTTTTCTCATGTTTTCCACTTACTCCTTCATATACTCCCTCACAACCCTAACTCCCTCATTCAATCTTCTTCTTCTTCCTCAATAAGTAAACACCAAAACCTAGCCTCCATATTTGCTCAAGTCTTAATATCGATCCTACGCCTTCATTTCTTGCTCAAATTCACTAAGGTTCCTCTTATTCCTTCCCTCTCATCGTCCTCTATCCGTATTGGTAATAAAATTACCGTCTTTCTCACTTTTCAATTTATCCGTCTTTCTCAAAGGTAAATTATATTCATCTTTTGTAGTCTTTGTTTAGGTGGAGACCTTCAAGAACCCGATGAGGAATTCTATCTAGTGGAAGAAGACTTAGAAATCGTTTGAAGACGCGTAAAGGTAACGGTGAAGGGTTACTCGATGTCATTTACGTGTTTTAATGTGTTTTCTTTGTTAGTAATCGTATTTGGAATAAGATTAGTATTCATAGAACTTGTGTTGTTGATGATGAGTGTTGTTTGTTGATGATTGTTGATGATAATTAATGATTATTGATAGTTGATGGTAGTTATTTATGATAATTGAAAATGGATGATTAAAGAGTTGTTGTTCTCGGGTGAATGTGTTCCCAGCCGGGTACCCGGCCGCCAGTCCCCCTGACCGGCTGAGACTCACTGCACCAACCCCTTTTCGTAAAATGATCATATCTCCTTCGTTACTTGCTTGTTTTGGGCTTGTGACCTACCGTTGGAACCGTAAGAGGATAAACTATCATCTCCACTTGGAACTTCTGCATTTGAATGTCTAGAACTCTAGTTATGACCGTTTGAAGTGGACCCTTGTTTTAATAGTTTCCAAACTTGTTGATTTGAGATGAGATTTGTAACACCCGCAAATGTACCCTATTTTTATATTGAAAATATTATACGGATACTTTTCAGCGAAATTTAGTTTTAGTTAGAATTAAATTTCCCGTGTCGAATTTAGAATTTCCGAGTTCGTATTTGGATTTTACGCGAGATTTTAAGTGAATCACGTCTTAAGGCGTCTTTGACTTTTCTTGACTTTTTCCACTCATTCTCTACTTATACTAACCCTAACCTAATTCTTACTCACAACTCAACTCCTTCTTCCTCACTAAGAAAACCCCAAAAGCTTAGTTTCCATTTTGATCTGTTTTAGAATCGACATAACTCTTTCATTTCTCGCTCAAATTCACGTAAGTTCGCCTTATTCTTCCCCTCTCATCTTTCTCTATCCGTATTGGTAATAAAATTACCGTCTTTCTCGCTTTTCAATTTATCCGTCTTTCTCAAAGGTGAATTATATTCATCTTTTATTATCTAATTGTAGGTGGAGACTAGGAAGACTTAGAAATCGTTTGAAGACGCGTAAAGGTAACGGTGAAGGGTTACTCGATATCATTTACGTGTTTTCATGTGTTTTCTATGTTAGAAATCGTATTTAGAATATGGTTAGTAATCTTAGGAATTGTATTGTTGATGATGGTTGTTGTTAGTTGATAATTGATATGAGAATTGATGATTTGTGATGATATATGATATTTGTGTTACGCCTTTGTGAAATTGTGAAATTTGTGTGATCCGTGCCTGCCAGAACAGGACGCTGGCAACGTTCCCTGGACGCTGGCAGCGTCGTAGGACGCTGTCAGCGTCGTCCGGCGCTGGCAGCGTTACTCGCTGCCAGTTTTCCCAAGTCGACTGCAGTTTTCCTGCACTGACCCCTTTTTCGTAAAATGATCATATCTCTTTCGTTACTTGCTTGTTTTGGGCTTGTGACATTCCGTTGGAACCGTAAGAGAATAAGATATCACCCCCACTTAGAATTTCTGCATTTGCATGTCTAGAACTCTAGTTATGACCGTTTGAAGTGGACCCTTGTTTTAGTTGGTTTCCAAACAACGTTGTTTTGGAGAGGGGATCTATGTTTCTTATTTATTATGCTTCATAAACTTGTTCTAATTCTTATGTATCATGTATTGATTAATTTTTATCATAGTTAAGTTTATATAATTCCCTATTCTCATGTTTTGTGACGGTTTTTGGTATGTCCCACTTTGAGTCGGTTTTTTACAAATGTTACGGTTTGAGCACTATTTTCTATGTGCTTTGTACTCTCATTCCCTTGGCTACCTCCACGTTCGTAAGGCTGGAATGTCGGAACGGGATGTATCCTACTGCTTAATTGCATGTGTTAGTGGGCATACGACGACGTTGTGGGGAGGCGAACGCTATGCGTTGATCGACCCGGCCGTCAAATGTTGTGTACTTGCGAGGTGGTGTTATTTGCATGTAGCGTACCGCTTGTTATGAGGCTTGTGCTCTTTTCCGCCTCTTTCGTGAATTATATCGACCGAATTTGGGGTACTCGGCGTCTTTGATTGACCGAGTCTTGGATGCGAAATGTCATCGCATGTCGAACCGAAAAATGAGATTTCGCGATTCTGGCCAGATTTAGACTAGGACCGGGTATTTATATCGTCGTTCTACCAGGAGGAAATTAGTCCACATATTCGAAATGAATTGAATCGTGTATGCGTTCAAGGAAATGCTTATCTCGTGGATGCCTTTTAATCATACTTGCCATGTACACGGTGCTAGTGCATTTCATTTACCGTGAGAGATGTCGTCATTGTATTGGTATGTTTGGATGGATGCTTACATGAATGATTATATGATTGATCATTGAATGACTTGGCATGGTTTGTTTGTCGAGTCTCAATCTTATCAAGCTTATACCACTAACGGTGAGATGTAAGCCCTAGTGAGCGTATTCGGTTGCCTAAGAGTGTCTTCCCCGAGTCTTTGTATAACATGATGGATTCGGACTTGTACGTCATATGCTCTTATTATTATATATTGAATTGCCTATCTATCCTTATCGTATTTCACATGTATATCTATATATGCATGCTTCTACTTTTGTATTTCCTTTTATGTACGTTTAATGTCATATGGCTGGGAGAACTCGGAGTTACTCCTCACTGACTGTGGCGTTCATGTTTTTCATGGATGAACAGGTTGCTTGATTTGGATGGCTTTTTGCTTATGATATTTTGGGTACGGGTGTGAGCTAGCGGGCGTTGTCCCTGGTTGAAACACCTCTAGACGTTCATTAGCTAGATGCTAAATAACTTGTCTTTCGTTAACATTTTGAGAGACTACGTCTCTTGTAGTATTTTGTATTTGGTTTGTAATATTTGACAATCCTCGTATTTTCTATCTTGCATGTACAAAGGTTTTTAAAATACCGTATTTCCGCTAATTAAATCACATGCTTGTATGTTTTATTTCCGCATTCGCGAGGGTTGTCACAGTTGGTATCAGAGCTTAAACGCTCCCGACGCACACACGTGAACCCTAAACTTAAATTACTTGACCTTGAAAGAATCAATGAGAGATGGGTAGACTTAAGGACCTAAGGTGGTAGTCTTTGGTGTACTTGATGTTTGTTAGGTTCTAACTTGTTTGTTGATTGTGTTGAGTGATGTTATGTTTGTTTGTATCTAACGTCTTGAGGTGGATCATGTGTTACCTAGAAGAAGTATCCTCTACCGAAGATTGAAGATGGACAAGCCTAATTGAAGTGTATTTCTTCCTCATCGATGTTTTCTCTCGTCCTTAATGTATCATGCTCTATTCCTTCTATCTAAGTGCTTCTTCATCATCTAACTTCTTTTTCCCTTGGAAATTACTCTTGTTACCTTCCTCCTCTTTATCAATTTGTACCATCAACTTCCTTATGTGACCTTTTGTGGGCACCATACCCTTTTGTTTGTGGCATATTGTACTTGGTTGGAAGAACTTTGAACTTTGTGGAATATTAGTGTTGGTTAGAATGATTTGTGATTTGAGGAAAATGGTGTAGATCTAAATTCACCCTATATTGATGATTGGTTGTAACTCTAAGGAAAGGTAGTAAGATAAGTTTGATGATTTTAATGCTTGATGCTTGTCATGACTATTGTGTGGACAGTTCATGGTTTTTGATGGTGTAAGGTTGAATGAGTTTACTATGACTTCTTAAACTCATTAGTAATTTAGTCTTT
>JAIUZE010028277.1:0-22226 GCA_022085475.1 Heliosperma pusillum
TGCGGTAAAATGAAACTACAAAAGGAGATGGAGGAAATAATTAACAATTATCATTTTAAACTTTCAAACATTTTAAACAAGTTAAGCATTTATATAGTGACCTCTACCCAACTATCATAAATGATTCCGAGATCCAAATTCATATCAACTTGGGCACGGTAAGCCGATTCATCCCTTATCAATAATTCGGTGGATTAACTCTTTAATCGATTCTACATTAGAATTCTCGGTCGATAATATTACTTTAATATTTATCTTAAGCCCGGAACACATGCGGCTATGGTCGCGAATACTTCCGTTGAGCTCAATCCAAATTTCGAAATAATAACTTTTATTACCCCACTTACCTAATGTAACAAGTTTAGCACCCCGGTGAGCCGAGCCTACTTCCTTGCGAAATTGGGATTCATGGGTTCTAACATTTGGTAATAAGGCTTGATCTCAATTATTTAATATGAGAGGTCATGACAATTTATTATCTATCTCGTTTAAGTGAACTAAATAGAATAATTAATGATAATTTTAATTGACACGGTCGAATACTCGATAGAATATGCATGTCATGTTATGGCGATTTGGCAATGCATGCATGCAAACATATTAAATAAGATGCAAGCATAAAAATAAAACTCCTAGTATGACCTTTCCTAGAATAGAAAATGATATATTCTATTACAAATTCGGAAACCAACTCCTTTGGTCCCTTGAACTTCATAAGCACGCCTCCCAAGGTCACCGACTCTCTCGGAACTCCTTTCCGAATGGCACCGTCTTTGGGAAACTCCGGTTTTACAATTAGTTACAAAATATATAATAAAATTACAATAATTTCCTATTATACATTTGTAAAATAAAATCATACAATAAAAGTGATACGAAATCACATTAAATTACAACCGAATCAATATTCCGTTACTTTTCGGGCAATATCGATTAAAATTAAGGCGATACAAGAAAAAATACATAATTCCAAATTACATAAACCAAAATATGACATTCATAAATTGAAAATATGACATTCATAAATAAAAATTCAGCATTATAATATGTATAAAACATGCTCATGTTAAATGCCAAATCGCTCTATTTAACGGTTTATATCGAATGTAACCCGGTTTTACGGAAATGCGTGATAATAACATTTTAAAATCACAAAACAATACTTAAATCATATTTAAGTCCAAGTTAATTATCCCAACTCATTTAGGCCGCAAAATTAGTCATTACTCAATTTTTGACAATAATTCAACTTGTTATTTAATTGCTCATAATAAGACTTTTAAAATCATATTTTAATCAAATAAATCCAAATTTAATTACAATAATTTCAAAATTTGAATTTCAAATTCTTGAACATTCTGGAACATTTCCATGACACTAATAATGTCAAAAATCATGGTTTAAAATTTTGAATCGGTTTTGAGAAAAATGGTTGCGCTTTATTGGTTTTATCAAATAAAATACTTAAATCATGCAAAAATTAAACATATCAAATTTTAAACTTAAGATCTGAAATGTGGGATATTTATGCAACCAGGAACAATTTCCTCTTGACAAGAAAATTATTTTAGCTATATTTGCTAAATTAGTCACTGTTTATGCCATTGTTATATTAAAAATTTATAAATCATGCAAGACAAATCACATTAGTCTCAAATTTTCCAGTCTAACAGAAAAACATGCATGTGATAACATACTAAAATATCATGTTTAGATTTAAAGCGGAAGTATTTTTAACCATTTGACCTTTATTTATTTTATTTTATCATATAAAAATCATAAATCATACGAAATAAATTCAATTCACACGAAATTTTACATACAGTAAGTAAAATGTATGTGTGATAATGCATAAAAATTTCAAGGTCATAAGATAAGTCTAACTAGTTTTAGCATTTTAAACATCATTTTACTCATTAAAATGTAATAAAAATACTAAAAATCATATTTGAGCACTATAAATTTCCATAAATCATCAAAATAACCTTAAATTATATTAGGACCAGAATATATTGACATGCAAATGACTTTATGATTTTATCTTATAAAACACAAATTACTAGTTTTCTTTAAGTTACATTAACTCGAAAAAACTATAAATCGATTATGCATGCAACAACCAAAGCTCTTGATACCGCTTGTAAGTTTCTTAAACTCAATATTAGACATTTCTAATATCATAAAAAAATTTAGTTTACTCATTAAACTAAAGGATCTCATGCATGCATAACAAAAGAATAATAAGAAACAATTTCCTTACATTGATTATGAATAAATGGGCACAATAGTTGAACTCCTTTCAAATATTGATCTTGAGCTAGTAATATGAGGATGATCTTCCAAGTTCAAAGTAGAAACTCTCCAATTAGTTGCACCCAAGACAAACCCTTTAATCTCTACTAAAATACTACACTAGTATTAAAAATAATATCCCTTAATATAAATCTAATAACCTCTTATTACTACACTAGTAATGTTATTAGAAAATATGAACTCTAATATAAACTTCTTAAGTTATAGAAAGAAGTTGGAGAATAATAAGAGAGATAAGTGAATTTTTTGCATGAATGAATAATATGAGATGGTGTGTTGAATAAAAAAGAGGAAATTGTCCTCTTCACTCTTCACTTGTACCGGCCACATGCCCCATGGTGGGGTGTGTGGTCACTTTCATTTTGTTCTTCACAAGAAAGGTTGAGTGTATAGGTATATGTAGTAATGATTTGGTCTAATGCTCAATTAGAACAAAAATACAAACTAAAATCCTACCCACCAACACCCCAAAATCGGTGCACCCATATAAAATGGGTGTCCATTTTATTTTTGCATTTTGTCATTTGTCACAAGTGTGACATGTGACATGTAGCATGTAATTAAGCTTATAAAAGTGCATTTAACCAATTTAAATGCAATTTCATAACAATAAATTAGACTTAACATTTTAAGTCACATTTTATAATTACATGTAAATAAAATGGGTCATCTCATATTTGGTTAAAATAATCTACAACAATTTGTAATTATAATTAACCAATTTAGCTTATCTCAAATGTTTCATAAACATAATGCATTCTCAGTAATATAACAATTAATTACTAAAAATGAATCTTATTTATTCATATTACAATAAGATATAATTCTCACTTTAAACTTGTTCAATTAAGGGATTAATTAATCTGTATCGCTATACAATTAATTAATGTACATGATTTGGGGATTGTCCTTTAGGTGTGACCTCAAGGGATCAACTGATCACCACCGTCATACGACAGTAACGTCAAACTCAATTGAGCCAATCGTTAGCGATTTATGTTGAACAGTTGACTATAATATTCATCATTCCTTTGTATTCTTATTATTGAGATTTAATTATGTGATCGCACTATTTTTGAGGACATTTACTCCAACATTAAGAGCCTCTTCAAGAGCCTTAATTGGGTAGTTTATTGCCTGGTTTGACCAGCCATTATAGGTTTGTAAAAAAGGGCTATTTAAGGCCTTGTTTGCTGGAGGTTTTCATTCATTCAATCAATTAGAAATAAAATATTTTCCTTACTTTGCTGCTGCAAAAAACTTTGTTATTATTCAACGAGTTTGAGTAACAACTTGATCGTTCTCAATAGGTCTTGGGTTTCGATCTCCATTGTCGAGTTATAGGTCTAACTCGCCAAATATCACTTAGTTCGCTATTTGTTTGCCTCAAATATCACGGTTGAGATTGGGTTGCACCTAGTGCATTCGAGTCTCGTTGTGTGTTTGTTAGTTCAAAGACTTCTGCTACCAACTCGTATCATTAGTTCTCAATAGGTCTTGGGTTTCGATCTCCATTGTCGAGTTATAGGTCTAACTCGCCAAATATCAGGACTTAGTTCGCTATTTGTTTGCCTCAAATATCACGGTTGAGATTGGGTTGCACCTGTGGGAAATCGGTATTACCACAATACAATTATTATAGGATTATAACGAAATAGTAATAACTTGATTATACTAGTCATAAACAAAAACAACAAAAGGAATAGAGATTTAGAAATCAACCTCCGGTCCTAGCAATTGGCGTAAAGAACATAGATATCAAAGTAGATATCCTCCTAATCGTTGCACCCAAAATGCTCCGAGAAATACCCTTTTCTTTTGCTAGAAAGTGAACCTCTTACGCGATCTCACTGATGAGAAAAGGTTTTGTGTTTTGTCAAAAGTTACAGTTAACTTTTGTCTGTTGTGATGTGTGTAGGTTGAGATGGAGGCACCGTAAGAATAGATTAGGTTAGAAAAATCAAAACTTAATTTCCCTGCCTTCACACTTTTGCTCACGGCTCAATTTGGGCTTTTATATATGAGGAGATATTTTGGTCTCCTAAAAAATAACTACCCATTGACTAAAAACCGAGTGTATCTGGATACTTTCGTTTTTTGTCATTTTAGCTTCCAATATAATGTAATATATTATAATCGTCGTTTTACATGGACCGACATTATAATCCGTCATTAATTATAAATATCCGTATATTTATAATTTGCCAATTAATTATAACGGTTTATATTCAATTAGCTAACTATATTCAATTTTTACGAATTACAGTTAATTCGTCTCAGCTAACTTTCGTCTCATCATCACATTGACTAACCTTTTAGTCAAATACACTGACCAACCTTTTAATCATATAATAGGGTATCAATATGATTATTTTCTCAAATAATCACATCTCTCAAACACATCATATAGGTGTGACTTTTAGGGACCAGTTGATCACCGTCATCTGTATGACAATAACGTCAAACTTATCTAGCAAGCCAACCGTTATTGATAAACGTTAATCAACTGATTATTATACAAAGTATACCATGTGAACCTACAGAGATTTATTTATGTTATTGCACTAACTGGAGGACACTAGCTCCAACAATCTCCCACTTGTCCGTACAAGTGTATGTGCGATAACCGATTCTCATATCCATAATAAATTTCTCCCACTCAATGTAAACCAATTTGCCAAGTCCGTATTCACAAAGGTCGTAGTTTACAAGTGATCAGTATCAAGAGTGGTTTCCCCGACTAGAGAGTAACTCAACTGATAAACGAATCTATATTCGAGCATGGCCATGCATTTCAGTTACAGCTCCTCGAGTGGCCCTGAGAAATATCATATCCTGATAAAGGTGGGATATTTTCTTCAACTCGAATCTTGCAGATACAAGCGCAGTATGAAATGAACCAGTGAAAATCTACTTAGCCTCCTGTTACGGTCGACCATGAGAAAGAAACCAAAGTCACCCAAAAACTGCCTTTATCTCAAGAGACAGTCGATAGTCAAAAGAATCGACTCTAGGAACACTATGGATGTCCTATCCACGACCTGGCACCTAATGTTCTGAAACATTTAGGACTCCATAACGTTGTCACAAAAATTGTCCTGCGAGGTATCATTATAACTCGCATATGTGATCGATCAGTCAACTGTTTGACTTATGGCTCGTTGAACCCACCATCAATCGACTGCACAGAATAATTGCCAGAGTTATCAGCTCATGTAGGCGATTTGCCTGGTTTGACCAGCCATTATAGGTTTGTAATAAGGGCTATTTAGGGCCTTCTTTGCTGGAGGTTTTCATTTATTCAATAAATAAGAAATAAAATATTTTCCTTACTTTGCTGCTGCAAAATACTTTGTTATTATTCAACGAGTTTGAGTAACCACTTGATCGTTCTCAATAGGTCTTGGGTTTCGATCTCCATTGTCGAGTTATAGGTCTAACTTGCCAAATATCAGTACTTAGTTCGCTATTTGCTTGCCTCCAATATCACGGTTGAGATTGGGTTGCACCTAGTGCATTCGAGTCTCGTTGTGTGTTTGTTGTTTCAAAGACTTCCGCTACCAACTCGTATCATTTGTGGTATCAAAGCTTCAGCTCTTGAACCATCTGTTGAAGATGAGTTTTGACGATCCAAATTTTTTGGACAATGTGCGTGAGGCCTTACGCAACGTCCAAGACAGGGGACATCGAATGCAGGCCAGGCGTGAGTTAGTACGTCTTGGTGATGAATTCAAATTGAACGAACTACCCGAGTTCGTAGGAGGGACAGATCCAGAAGCATACTTGCAGCAAGAATTGAGGGACAGGGCAGTGCAATAATCATCATTGGGGACAAAGGGGAGGATAGGGGAAGCCATGTGATACCCATTGATAGCTAGGGGCAGCCAGTGAGCTAACCATGGAT
This sequence comes from Heliosperma pusillum, assembly GCA_022085475.1. Lineage (NCBI taxonomy): Eukaryota > Viridiplantae > Streptophyta > Magnoliopsida > Caryophyllales > Caryophyllaceae > Heliosperma > Heliosperma pusillum. The sequence goes on from JAIUZE010028277.1 coordinate 6,218, forward strand.
CGAGACAGGGGCAGCCAGAAGACAGTAAGTGGGCAAGCCATTGATAGCCAAGATAAGAGAGGATGGGAAAGCAGTGATAGTAAAGACACGAGCAGTACTAGCCAAAGACAGACCCACCAAAACCAAAACAAACTCCTACAAACCACTTCAGCAGGCACCACTTGGGGATGTCAGAACTTCGAACACACCTTGAACCACCAGTTGCCACCATGGCCAGCTAACACCTTACCCATCTAAGTCCAAAAAAGTCATGGGGAGCCAGGTCCAGTTCACACCCCAACCATCCCAAAAATCCAAATCAAAACCAGTTTGCAGGAAAAGCATAAAGCATAAAGCAACTTTTCCATTTTGGGTTAGACATGCAACGAAAATACTCAGAAAAGTATTGATTTGAGTAGGTTTTTGGTTGCTTAGACACACACACAAATGGTTCGAAAACAAGACTGAAAGTTAAACAAATGAAACAAGGATAGGCTCTTCCAAAACACACAGCCAATGGATAGAGGTTCTCTTAATCAAAGCACAAACCCAATGTCCAAGATAAGTTACTCCTGAAAGCACAAAGCAAATAAGAATACCACAAATTCCAGCACTAAGCCAAGAAGGTTTACTCAAGCACACAACCAAGAGTATAAAAAGAAAACATTGTTTTCAATTCTTTCATTCATTCAAATCTGATTTCATTAGGTTACAAAACAAGGCTTATATAGGCCAAGAGATACACATCTAAGGGTCTCAAATGCATCATCTAATGTAAAAGAAATTCTTGGCCTTGGCCTTACACAAATCAGAATAGTATCTAGGAAACAAAAGCAAAAAGTAATAAAGCATAAAGCAGAAAACAGAAAACAGGCTGCTTCTCTTTGTCTTCTTGTGCAAGGTCAATTAAGATTTTTAAGACCATGGAGCTTGGGCTTGACAGCTACCATATTCAAGTACAAAGGGTTAGGATGCCTTTCAAGTCGTGCCCTTGTCTTGCCTAGCCAAATATAGCACCCAAAACAGACTTGATACAAGACAATGCTGAAATGTCCCTATCTGGACCCATTTGTTTGCACTTAGCAAAACCTGCTCTTTTATTGTGAATTAGCAAACCCTCTCCGGACTTTTATCTTCCTAAGATCATAAACTAAGAGTATTAGGCCTTGGAGTAACTTAATTCATATTAGGGGTTGCCTTGGACGAAGCTCTTTGATGTTCGACCTGAACCGGGTGAGATAGGACATGGACCCTTCTGATTTAATTTTGTAACACTCATAGTTCTCTGCTCAGGATGAACTTGAAGACCCATGATAGCTTATTTGAAATCTATGGATGTTAGCTTTATCGTCCGAAAAGAATCACCCATAAGCATTAAGTAGATATTGAGTTATTCAACTTTGAGTGCTGATTGGTCTTAATCAGATGCCCAGCAGACTTGTCACTAACCAGACCCATTTTGCTCAAGTTATAACTTTCTATTTAGGATGATGTAGGAGTACCCCAAGGTATCATTTAAATTCTAAATAAGTTATCGTTCCACTCCATTTGGAATCACACAAATAGCTTGCTCCAATCTTCGGTTATGATCCATTTGGTAAGAGGGGGTCAGACTGATCTCTACATTGCACTCTTCTATAGGGGATGTCTTGTAGCAGCCATAACTCAAGCTACATATCTGCTATTGGGCTGATTCCAAATTCATTGTATATCCAAGACCATAAGCTTTCTAATGACTCAAGAATCAAAGGATTTGCACTAGTAGAACTTTAAATATGAAGCTTGAAAGTGAGCCCCGTACAATTGAAACTTCAAGATGCTAATGTTGATCCCCTAAATTGCATCCATTTGGGATATCTACTTGGACATTCCCATGGATGGTTGTATTAGCACAAAAACGAGTGACAATGCAACAAGTTTTGTATCAAACTCCCCTTCTTCAAAAGAATTTGTTCTCAAATTCTGTTGGATCAAAATCAAAAGACTTGTTGCCAAGGGTTGTGTTCTCCTACTCCTCAAAAGATCAAGTACAACTTCAAAAGATGGACTCTCATGGCCTCCTCCCGGATCATAAGCAAGAATGGTGAATGGCATGAGATATGTTGTACCATTCCCAAGTTCAGATTGCATACCCAACCAAGTAGTGCTTGTTCCTCCTAGATCAAATGTGAGGTGTATGACATCCTCCCTAGACTTCATATCTACCCTTATTCTTGTTGGAGTAAGTGTCCTCCACAATAGTGCATTAATATAAGAAATCTCATTTTGGAATATTCGTGGGATAACTAGTATATTGATACTCCACGTCAGTTGATTAACGTAAATCAATAACGATCAGCTGACTAGAGTTAGACGTTATTGTATTACGGCGGTGTTCAACTGACCCTTTTCGGTCACACCTAAAGGATGAGATCCAAATAGAAAACTAATTTTTTGTATGCGATACAGTTTAATTAGCCCTTTACATATATATTTGATACTTCCTCCGTTCCATTTGATTCTTTATGTTTGCTTTATACACGTACATCAATGCACGTTTTCGTTTGTTCATATCTTTAGTTACATATTATTAAAAAATATAAAAATTTGATATTCATAATGCACTCGGTAAGACGATTTAAACAAGATCTCACATGACTATCTTTTATGTTATATATTATAAGTTGTATTAAAGATTCTATTCACTTATGAAAAGTGTCAAAAAAGCAAACGTAAAGAATCAATTGGAACGGAGGATGTATATGTTTGGTTACGAGAGTTATTTATTGGAAATTGAGTTAGGAACTCATTCAGGTAGAATTTATTAGCCAATTATACGATAACTGACTGAATAAATTTATGTCTTATTTTAATACGATTAAATAAGATTTAATTTATTAATTAATTGTTAATTCATTAAATTAATGGAGGTTTGGTTTATATTCGGAGGTATAGGTAATTAGTTAATTATATTTACAATAAGTTGCAACATAAATTAACTGAGCATTGTGGGACCCATTATATATTGATATAATGGTAATGTGTCACTTAAAAGTTAAGTGTATATATTTTACATCATATATTTGTTGTTTAATCAAATCAACATTTTAATTATATGAGATAATTAAATATATGATTAACAAGTATTTGTGGGACAAATATTAAAAATCAAAATGGATCCATTTTGTCACAAGTGCACCGGTTTTAGGGTGAGCAAAAGGCAATGATTTGATTCTTTTTTGTCTTGCCAATAAAACACATTTTGTTCTTTTCTAAACTTGTTTTTTGTCTTACCAAGTACTAATGATTAAGCATTCAAAGAAAAGAAACACTCAACCTCACCATCACTCATATGTGGTCGGCACATGTGCTCATAAAATGGGCAATTGTTGTTCATTTTATTCACTTGTGCAAAACATATTCAAAACCTAACATATCTCTCTACATCTCTCTAAAAATAATACTAGTAAACTACTAATTGTTAGTACTTTTTTCTTGGTATTCACTAAGGAGTAGTAACACAAAAGTATTATTATATAAGGGTTAGTTCTAATAATATCTAGTTAATATTATTAGAACTTTTGGTATCATCTTGGGTGCTATCATAAAGAGATCTTCTATTTTGGATATTTGGGTTTTGGAGGATCATTCCAAGCTTGGTAGAAATTCCTAAGACAATAATAAGTTATTGTTCTTACTTCCATTTCAATGTGAGGAAATTTCTAGTCTTTTATTTATAATGCCTTTATATTTGCATGCATGTTACATACATCATTAAGTACTAAATTAACAAGTTAATTAAGTACATAATTAGAGGAGTCTAGTTAAGGTCTTTCGACTTTCATGTGGTATTAGAGCTAGCTTGTAGCATGCATGTTCATTTTGGGCATATTTGATTTGGACGGAAATGTTTGGTGCATGCATACCTACTGACTTCAAAATGTTTGTGGTCAAATTTATGCCTTTTAAACCGAGTTAACATGCATTTTATGAGTTAAAAGTTAACTAAAAATAGTTGCATGCTGATTCTGGCCATGAAATTTTTATATGAACTCACATGCATGTCTTAAATATTGTATGTAAAATTTCATGACTTTTAATTAAGTATTGCATGTTTATTGATTTTTATGAGTTAAAAGTCGATAATATGAGATTATAATGTTCATAATATTGAAATGTCCTTTTCTGGTCATGAAATTTTTTGGTACATTTTACATTATGATTTATATCATGTTGGTGAAATTTCATAATTTGTTTCACTATTGTACTATATTTAATGGTTTTTATTTGATAAAACCGTTAAATAAAAGGTTATTTGTTCATTAAATTAATTTAAAAAATTTTGGGCAAGTGTTTTATTTTTTTTTGGTTCCTAGAAATGTTCCAGAATGTACAAAATTTTTGGTTTCAAATTTTTATGATGTTTAATTTTATTTTGGGTTTATTTCATAAATGTTAAGATTAAACATCTATTTTTAGCAAATACGATCAAATCAAACTAATTTTGAGTACTAGATCAGATTATATAATTAGTTTGAGCTTAAATACGATTTAAATATTGATTATTGATTTTTAATGGTTAAAAATCGATAAAATCCGTAAAACTGAGCTAGAATGAGCATGACAAGAGTTTAGGGCGATTTTGGCATGAATTTTACAGCATTTTATTTATGTTGTTTATGTTGAATGAATGAATGTCATTTATTTATTTTATTGCAAGATGTACCTAGTATGGCCTAGATTATTTTTAATCGGTATTACCCGTAATGTAATGGAATACCGATTCGGTTGTAATTTATTGCGATCTCGTATCGCCGTTTTGTAATAATTAATAATTTCATTTTATAGATCAAATGTATAATAGGAATTTGCTATGTATTTCATTTGTATTTTTGTAATTATTTATTTTGAAGACGAAGTTTTGCCGAAGTCGGTGTTCCAAAAGACGGTGCATTTTGGAGTTTTTCCGATGAAGAGGCAAGGGACCAAGGAGTTGGTTTCCGATTTTCTAATCAACTAGTTAATAAGATTAGCTAGGTGGCCATACTAGGATTTATTAATTGTTAATTGCTTGTTTATGTTTTCCGCTCATGCCAAAATCGCCAACATGCATTTTTATTTCGCGATTGTCAATTCAACGTTATTTAAAATTCGCCGACTTAGTTCACTTATAGGCAATTAATAACTAAATTGGCAAGACCTCTCACACAACTTAAAATTGAATTGAGATTTAGCCTTACCAATTAAAGCAACTATGAATCCCGTGTTCATTAGAACAACCACAACGTGGACCTTTTTACCTCGGGTAAGTAGGGTGATGCGATCACATGCCTAAATTGGGTTGGTCTCAACGGGATAAGCGTTATCTCGGGACTAGGAGACGGGTTTGGTTGAAATCCGTCGACCGAGAGTTCTAGAAGTAGAATTAGTCAAAGTGTTGACCTACTGTTTTTTACATAAAAGTGGCATAACATGTTCATTTTTATCTAAAATGCGGGTCTCGGAATCGCTTATATAATTTCGTGAGGGGTCATTATATTAGTGACTTGTTTAAAATTGTTTTCACAAGTAAAATTGTTTAAAACATTGAATGTTAATATTTCCTAATTTTGTTGTAGTAATTCAATTCGCAAATGGCAAACAATAACAACAATGTCGTTCAACTTGGCAAAGACTCATGGCTAAGGTCCGTGATGGAAAAATGCATCTTAAAAGATGACGGATCTAATTTCGTCGAGTGGGAGCAAACGATTAAGAGTGCGGCGTTATCGGTTATGCGCTACTTGACCGAAACCCCTCCCAATGAACCCGGCCCAAGGGCCACTAATGCGGCCAAAGCCGCTTATGAGGAGTACTTGAAAGTATCCAATGACGTCAAGATGGTCTTGATTTGGTCAATGTCCTCTAGTCTTAAGCAACAATACATCACCCTAGGAGCATATGAGATATTCTCGAGGGTTACTTTTGCATTTTCTCAGTCACCTGACATACGCCAATACAATGCTATGACATGGCTTTTTGAAGCCAAGCTAGACAAGGGGCAAAAGGTTGGCCCACATGTGCTCAAGATGGTTGAGCATGTGGACACCCTAGAGCGTCTAGGGGTTAAGATTCCGAAGAAGCTTGCGGTTGGCCGCATCCTTCACTCACTTCCTCCCAAGTTCGCCCAAACTAGGGCGAACTATAACATGCATGGCATGGATAAGAGCTTTCATGAGCTCCATGCCCTCCTTACCCAAGTCGAACGGGATATGGAGTCAAGTGTGAGTGAGAAAAGGGATGTTCTTTCAATGAAGTTGAAGAGCTTAAGTCTTGGGGTTCAAAAGGGAAAGGGCAAAGCTAAGGCCCAATTTAAGAAGCATGCAAAAGGAAAGGGCAAAGCTATAATGTATAGCAATGCCAAGGCTAAGGGCAAGAAGCATGCCGATGCCGAATGCTTTTATTGTAAAGGCAAGGGACATTGGAAACGCAATTGTCCCAAGTACTTGAAGGATAAGAAGGATGGATGTGTGACACCATCAGGTATAATCCTCTCTTCTCTCTATATGATAGATATTAACTATGCTAGCACTTCTACTTGGGTATTTGATACCGGATGTGGTTCTCTAAGTTTTGTAATCATTCATAGGGGCTGAAGGACGTGCGAGCACTAGCCAAGGGTGATGTAGACGTACGCATGGGCAATGGAGCAAGAGTAGCCGCCGTTTCCGTAGGAACTTATGTACTCACCTTAGCTAGTGGTCTTGAATTGTATTTAAATAATTGTTATTTTGTACCCTCCTTGACCAAGAACATTATCTCCATATCCGTGCTTGACGCGGAGGGTTTCTCTTTTGTAATCAAGAACAATAGTTGTTCGTTTTCTTTTAATGATGTGTTTTATGGTAAAGCCGTCTCTATTGTAGGTATTTATGTTCTAGATAATGTTAATGAATTTTATCATGTAGAGAGTAAGAAGCTCAAATTAGATGAAACTAATCAATCATACCTTTGGCATTGTCGTTTAGGTCATATAAACGAACGACGCATAAAGAGACTTGTTTCAACGAAACTTCTCAAACCATTTGATTACGAATCTTATGGTGTATGCGAATCTTGCCTTTTAGGCAAGATGACTCGTGCTCCTTTTACGGGAAAAGTAACACGAGCAAGTGAGATATTGGGTCTTCTACATACGGATGTATGTGGCCCAATGACTCTCCAAGCTAGAGGTGGTTATAACTATTTCATTACCTTTACCGACGATTTTAGTAGATATGGATATGTCTACTTAATGAGGCATAAGAGTGAGGCTTTTGAAAAGTTCAAAGAGTTTCAACATGAAGTAGAAAACCAATTGAATAAGAAGATTAAAACCTTACGATGCGATCGTGGTGGTGAATATCTATATAATGAATTTGATTCACATCTAAAAGATTGTGGTATAGTATCACAATGGACTCCCCCTGGTACACCCCAACTAAATGGTGTGTCCGAAAGGAGAAACAAAACTTTATTAGATATGGTTCGGTCAATGATGAGTCTTACAGAGCTTCCTGATTCATTTTGGGGATTTGTTATCTTAACCGCAACTTTTTCACTAAATCGTAGCCCAACTAAAGCGGAAGATAAGACTCCCAGCATAAGAAACTCAAGCCAAGGGGCAGGCTTGATCCTAGGGAGGGTCTACTATCATTTTGTCCAGGAAACCTTCCTCAGAAAACGCCAGGAACACACTGCAAACCAAGAACCAAGTCAGCTAGCCCACTTTGTAGTCTTTTGAGGAGTAGATAAACTGTCACTATCATTCTTCCTGGTTTGGCCAAGTTAACTTCACAAACCGTGGCTGGACCTATTGGAAACCTTACCACTTCAGGAAGTCCACTCTTAGCCAGGAAAAGCAGCCAACAAGCAGCCAACAACAGCCTAGGATGATTGTCTCATTATGCATTTTCATATAAGTTGTATTTATGTGTGTAAATGTACTTTATGTTTATGTTTTCTTTTGAAGCCAAGGATGGCCCTAGATGTAATGGACGAATAGGATGTATTCTCATTGCCTATATAAGGTTTATTTCCAATGGATGAAGGCAGATTTGAAGCAAACACAAAACTGAAACCTTGTTTCTGTTTAACATCTCTTGGTTATGTGCTTGAGAAAGCTTCCTTTGCTGTGTGCTTGGAAGTGAGTATAGGTCCTTTGCTGTGTGCTGGGATCAAGCCTCAACCCTCAACCATTGGCTTTGTGCTTTGGTTCAAGTTTTATCAGTTTTCATTTAGTATTCAGTCAAGCAAACAGAAACAATTGTGTGAGTGTCTTAGCCTTAACTTGTCTTGTCTTAATCTGCTTGTTTTCCCCATAGTTTCAGTGCATACAGGTGAGTGTCTTAGCCTTACCTAGGCTTAATGACATTCTGTATGAACTGAATGGGGCTCAAGTGTTTACCAAGATTGACTTAAGGCAAGGATATCATCAGGTGAGAATTAGAGCTGGAGATGAATGGAAAACTGCATTCAAGACCAAACATGGGCTGTATGAGTGGTTAGTGATGCCTTTTGGGCTCTCCAATGCCCCTAGCACATTCATGAGGCTGATGGCTGAAGTATTGAGACCCTATCTGGGGAAGTTCATTGTGGTCTAATTTGATGACATCCTAGTCCACAGCTCCAACAAGAAGGATCATCTACAACACCTGAAACTGTTATGTGAAGTCCTGAGGGAGAACAAGCTCTATGGCAAACTGGAGAAGTGCACTTTTATGCACCATGAAGTTCACTTCCTTGGGTTCATTACCTCAAAGGATGGGGTGGCTGTTGACCCTTAGAAGGTTAAAGCAATTAAGGATTGGCTTATACCTAAGACACTGACTGAGGTCAGGAGTTTTCATGGGTTAGCCTCCTTCTACAGGAGGTTCATTCAGGGTTTCAGCTCCATTATGGCTCCCATCACTGAGTGCATGAAGAAAGGGGAGTTAAACTAGGGAGATAAAGCTGAAAGGTCCTTCAACTCAATTAAAGAACTATTGTGCCAATCTCTTGTGCTAGGCTTACCTGATTTCAACAAGTTGTTTGAGGTAGAGTGTCATGCTAATGGGCTTGGAATTGGGGCAGTTCTAGTACAAGAAAGAAAGCTAATAGCCTATTTCAATGAGAAGTTAAGTGGAGCCAGGCTGAACTACTCTACCTATGACAAGGAGTTTTAGGCCATAGTGAGAGCCCTGAACCATTGAAGGCATTACCTAAAACTCAAACCTTTTGGGCTGCATTTAGATCATGAGGCCCTGAAATTTATTAATGGCCAGCACAAGCTCAATCCAAGGCATGCCAAATGGGTGGAATTTCTTCGATCATTATCCTTCTCCAGCAAATACATTGAAGGAAAGAACAATGTAGTGGCTGTTGCCCTGTCTAGGAGGTCTGTGATGCTGACATACATGGAGCAGAGGGTTCTAGGCTTTGAGTTCATGAAGGAAATCTACCTAGAGGACCCAGACTTCAAGGGGGATTGGGAGGTATACTCAGAAGGACAGCTCAAGAAGGGGAGTAGGTACTTGACACATGATGGCTTCCTCTTCCAGGGAAAGAAGTTGTGCATACCCAAGGGTCCTTATAGGGGTCTGTTAGTAAAGGAAGTCCACTGCAATGGTCTTGCAGGGCATTTTGGGGTACAAAAGACTTATGAGATCTTACAAGAGCAGTTCTATTGGCTCAATATGCTAGGTGATGTGCAAGATACCATCAAGAGGTGCAAACCCTTTCAGCTAGCCAAATCTCAGTTCCAAGCAGGCCCTTATACACCATTGCCTTTACCAAACAACACTTGGGAGGACATCAGCATGGATTTCATTGTAGCATTGCCTAGAACACAAAGGGGAAAGGATTCAGTGATGGTGGTTGTTGACAGGTTCAGCAAAATGGCCCATTTTGTTGCCTGCAAGAAGACAGAGGATGCAATGGGGGTAGCTGAGCTCTATTTCAAAGACATAGTTAGGCTGGATGGGGTTCCAAGAAGTATTGTGTCAGATAGGGACACCAAATTTATGAGCCACTTTTGGAGGGCACTGTGGAAGCTTCGGAAAACAAAGCTCCTCTTTAGCACCTCACACCACCCTCAAACTGATGGGCAGACATAAGTCACCAATAAAACATTTAGGAAGGATCTTGAGGTGTATCATTGCTAAGTCATTAACAGATTGGGACCTAAAATTGGCACAAGCTGAATTTGCATTCAACAGGGCCCCTTCAAGCAGCACAGGTAAGAGTCCTTTTGAAGTTGTTTATGATACTAACCCTCTAATGCCAACAGACCTAGCCCCAGTGATCAGAAAAGAAATGAACTATAATGCCAAAGAAAGGGTACAACAAATGATGAAGATCCAGAGCCAGGTCAAGCAGCAGATTGAGATAACTAATAAGATGTACAAGTCAAGAGCCAAGGGTCCAAATAAGGCCTCAGAGTTCAAAGAAGGAGACATGGTGTGGCTACACTTGAGGAAAGAATGGTTCCCAGACAAGAGGAAAAACAAGCTAATGCCTAGAGCTGATGGCCCTTTTGAAATACTTGAGAAAATAGGGCCCAATGCTTACAAGGTGGATCTACCAGGTCAATATGGAGTACATAGTGTTAGTTCTTAAACTTAATATTAGACACTTCTAATATCATTATACATTTAGTTTACTCTTAAACTAAATAGATCTTATGCATGCATAACATATAAACAAATAAGGAAGAATAAATAGTTCCTTACATTGATTTAAACGGATTTTGGGCACAAAATAGGGCTCCTTCCTACTTTGTTCTTGAGGTTACAATATTAGGGATGAATTCATAGTTCTTAGTATAAGAACTCTCCAATAAGTTGCACCCAAGACTACCCCTTTAATCACTATTAAAATACTACACTAGTATGATAAGTAGTATCCCTTAAAAATCATCTAATAACTCATATTACTACACTAGTATATTATTAGAGAAATATGAACTCAAGTTTTTGTGGAAAACTTCTCTAAGTTTTCTAGTGTGAGAGTTACGATTATAGAGAGATAAATAAGTCTATAATTATGAGATCAAGTAGTGAATTAATAAGGAAAAACTTCTCTTTTTCCTTCACTTGGAGCCGGAACACTACCCACAGTTGGAGTAAATGTCCTCAACAATAGTGCGATCGCAATATATAAATCTCAATAATAAGAATACAAAGGGATGATGAATATTATAGTCAACTGGTCAACATAAATCGGTAACGATTGGCTCAATTGAGTTTGACGATACTGTCGTATGACGGTGGTGATCAATTGATCCCTTGAGGTCACACCTAAAGGACAATCCCATAATCATGTACATTAATTAATTGTATAGTGATACAGATTAATTAATCCCTTAAATTGAACCAAGTTTAAATTGTTAGTGAGAATTATATCTTATTGTAATATGATTAAATAAGATTCATTTCAGTAATTTAATTGTTATATATTACTAAGAATGCATTATGTTTATGAAACATTTGAGATAAGTAAAATTGGTCGATTATAATTTCAAACGGTTGTAGATTATATTAACCAAATATGAGATGACCTATTTTATTTACATGTAAATATAAAATATGACTTAAAATGTTAAGTCTAATTTATTTGTTATGAAATTGCATTTAAATTAGTTAAATGTACATTTATAAGCTTAATTACATGTTACATGTCACATGTCACATATGTGACAAATGACAAATTACAAAAATAAAATGGACACCCATTTTATGTGGTAAAACCGGTTGTGGAGAGTGTATGGTAGGATTTAGGTAATTATAATTGTTCTAATTAAGAATTAAACAAAATGATTACCTACCTAAGCCTAGCTCTACTCTAATGCAATGTGAAGACAAATGTGAGGCATGCTCACCCTTCCCCATGCCTTGTGTGGCCGGTCCCCAATGCTTGAATAAGAGGACTAGTTTTCCTCTTATTCTTATTACTTGATCTCATAATTTAGTAGTATGCTTAACTCTCATAAAAATACAATTTCTCACACTAGAAAAGCTTGAGAAGCTTCATACTAACTTGAGTTTAAATATTAATACAAGATTACTAAGAGTAGAAATAGTGGTATTAACGTTATTTTAAGGGAGACTACTATATTATACTAGTGTAGTATTTTAGTAGTGATTTAGGAGTTGTCTTGGGTGTAACTTATTGGAGAGTTTTTAATTTGAAACTAGGAGTTCATCCTTTGATTTATAGCTCAAGAACAAGAGTAGGAAGAAGTCCTATCTTGTGCTCAAAATTCGTTTAAATCAATGTAAGGAACAACTTAATCTTCCTTATTTGTATTTTGTTATGCATGCATAAGATCTAATTAGTTTATTGAGTAAACTAAAAGTATTTTGATATTAGAAGTGTATAATATTGAGTTTAAGAAACAAACAAGCGGTATCAAGAGCCAAGGTTGTTGCTTGCATAATCGATTTTTAGTTTTTTCGAGTTATTGTAACTTAAAGAAAATTAGTAATTTGTGTTTTATAAGATAAAATCACAAAGTTATTTTCATGTCAATATATTTTGGTCCTAATTTGATTTTAGATCATTTTGATGATTTATGGAAATTTATAGTGCTCAAATATGATTTTTAGTATCTTTATTACATTTTAATGAGTAAAATGATGTTTAATATGCTAAAAATAGTTAGACTTATCTTCTGACCTTAAAAGTTTTACACAATATGACACATGCATTTTACTTACTGTATGTACACTTTCGTGTGAAGTGGACTTATTTCGTATGATTTATGATTTTTATATGATAAAATGGAATAAATAAAGGTTAGATGGTTACAACTACTTCCGCTTTGAATCTGACCATAAAATTTTAGTATGTTGTCACATGCACATTTTCCTGTTATACTGGAAAGTTTTAAACTAATGTGATTTGTCTAGCATGAGTTATGAATTTTTAATGTAAAAATGGCATAAATAGTGACTAATTTATAAAATAAAGCTTAAATAAATTTCATGTCAAGAGAAAATTGTTCCTGGTTGCATAAATGTCCCACATTTCAGATCTAAAGTTGAAAATTTAATACGATTAATTTTCGCATGCTTTATGTATTTTATTTGATAAAACCGATAAAGCGCAACCGATTTTTCTCAAAAACGATTCAAAATTTTTAACCATGATTTTTGACATTATGAGTGTCATGGAAATGTTCCTGAATGTAAAAAAATTTAAAATTCAAATTTTGAAATTATTAAAATTACATTTGGATTTATTTGATTAAAATATGATTTTAAAGTCTAATTATGAGCAATTATACAACAAGTTGAATTATTGTCAAAAATTGAGTGATGACTAATTTTTGAGACCTAAATGAGTTGGGATAATTAACTTGGACTTAAATGTGATTTAAGTATTGTTTTGTGATTTTAAGAAGTTATTATCACGCATTTCCATAAAACCGGGTTATATACGAGATAAACCGTAAAATAGGGCGATTTGACATTTAACATGAGCATGTTTTATACATATTATAATGCTGCATTTTTATTTATGAATGTCATATTTTCAATTTATGAATGTCATATTTTGGTTTGTGTAATTTGGAATTATGTAATTTTATCTTAGTATGGCCTTAGTTTTAATCGATATTGCCCGAAATGTAAGGGAATATTGATTCGGTTGTAATTTAATGTGATCTCGTATCACTTTTATTGTATTATTTTATTTTTACAAATGTATAATAGGATATTATTGTAATTTTATTATATATTTTGTAACTTATTGTAAAACCGGAGTTTCCCAAAGACGGTGCCATTCGGAAAGGAGTTCCGAGAGAGAGACGGTGACCTTGGGAGGCGTGCTTATCAATTTCAAGGGACCAAAGGAGTTGGTTTCCGAATTTGTAATAGATTATATGATTTTCTATTCTAGGAAAGGCCATACTAGGAGTTTTACTTTTATGCTTGCATTTTATTTGATATGTTTGCATGCATTGCCAAATCGCCATTACATGACATGCATATTTTATCGAGTATTCGACCGTGTCAATTAAAATAATCGTTAATTCATCGATTTAGTTCACTTTAACATGATAGATTATAAATTGACATGACCTCTCATAATAAATAATTGAGATTAAGCCTTACCAAATGTAGAACCCATGAATCCCAATTTCGCAAGGAAGTAGGCTCCGCTCACCGGGGTGCTAAACTTGTTACGTTGGGTAAGTGGGGTAATAAAGGTTATTATTTCGAAATTTGGATTGAGCTCAACGGAAGTATTCGCGACCGTAGCCGCATGTGTTCCGGACTTAAGATAAATATTAAAGTAATATTATCGACCGAGAATTCTAATGTAGAATCGATTAAAGAGTTAATCCACCGAATTATGTTAATAAGGGATGAATCGGCTTACCGTGCCCAAGTTGATATGAATTTGGATCTCGGAATCATTTATAATAATTGGGTAGAGGTCACTATTTAAATGTTAAAACTTGTTTAAAATGTTTACAAGTATTTAAAATGATAAATGTTGACATTTCCTTTATGTCTAAAATTTGTAGTTAATATTGTTTAAATTCGCAATGGCAAATGCTAATTCATCCACCACCACCTATGCTCAAACTCTCACGAATGTCTCATGGCTTCGATCCTTCATGGATCGATGCAAGTTGGAAATGAATGGCGTTAATTTTACCGATTGGGATATGCAACTCCGTTTGGCCGCGGAGGGTGACGACAAGTTTCTTTATCTTACCAAAGCCTCTCCCGAAACACCTAATGAAAGGTCAACCGCCGCCGCAAGGCGAGCCTATGAGGCTTACCACAAAGAGTCCGTTGCGATCAAAAACATTTTGTGTTGGAGCCAGTGTCCTCCACAATTAGTGCAATAACATAAATAAATCTCTGTAGGTTCAAAGGATATACTTTGTATTGTAATCAGTTGATTAACGTTTATCGATAATGGTTGGCTTGCTAGATAAGTTTGACGTTATCGTCATACAGATGGCGGTGATCAACTGGTCCCTAAAAGTCACACCTAAAGGATGTGATTGAGAGATGTGATTATTTGAGAAAATAATCATATTGATGCCTTAATAAATGACTAAAAGGTTAGTCGGTGTTTTTGACTAAAAGGTTAGTCAATGTGATGATGATATGATTATTTAATAATGATTAAATAAAGTTAGATGAGACGAATTAACTGTAATTCGTAAAATTGAATATAAAATGTTATATTTAATTGTTCTATATAATGTAAGCTAATTAAACATAAACCGTTATAATTAATTGGCAAATTATAAATATACGGATATTTATAATTAATGTTGTATTATAATGTCGGTCCTTGACAAATGACGATTATAATATATTACATTATATTGGAAGCTAAAATGACCGGAAAAAGTGTCCAGATACACTCGGGTTTTTCCGGTCAATGGGTAGTTATTTGAGGAGACTAAATCTCCTCATATATTACCTAGGTGTGCCGTGAAATAGAAGGGGAGCAAGGAAAAATTCTAACCTAATTTCTATTCACTCACTTGTGCCTCCATCACACAAAAACACAAAAACCCTAAAAAGTTAACAGTAACTTTTAATCATCTTTCTAGCAAAGGAGAAGGGCATATCTCGATCTATCTTGGGTGAGACAATTAGGAGGATATCTACTTTGATATCTGTTCTTAGGCCGTTTTTGCTAGGACCAAAGGTTTAATTCATTTTCTCTATATTTACATTGTTTTCATATTTATGACTCGCTATTCATATTATATAATTTTGTTATAATCCTAAATTTTAAGGGGATGTAAACAGTTATTTCCCACAAGTGGTATCAGAGCATTTGGCTACTAAATTATATTATATGTTTTTCATTTTTATGAAATATAAATTTGAGAAAGAAAAAAAATTTTTTACCGAAAAAAATTTTTGTGACGGCTGATTTTTTTTAGCCGTGTGATTTTTTAGGGTTTTGTTTTTTCATTGTTGATTTATTGATATTGTTATTTTAAAAGGTTAAAATTCAATATAATAAATTTGTGGTTGTTTTAATTTGATAAGGATTAAATTAAAATAAGATGGAATTG
>JAIUZE010028279.1:0-18155 GCA_022085475.1 Heliosperma pusillum
GTCATCAGTCAAATCGGGGCTGACTAGATCTTAGTTTGACCAAACCCGTTGGATCAAACCGGCTAGAAACAGAGTCTTTATCACATAGACATAAAAGCAACATATTCATTACATGTCTATACAATAATATAAAAAGGGTAGATTGAGTAGTATCAGAATGCCATGTGGCAACCTTGTAAGCCTTCAGCCATTGTGTTTACATTAGTAGTATTAGAATGCCGACTCTTCTAATTCCGAAGTATATTAACCATCACCCTATTCAACTCACATATTAACTTTGCAGTTAATTGTTATCACCATAAATATTACTATATAAAACAATTAATTATCTACAACCCTTCGTATGCCAAAACCATCACCCATTCATCTTCCATACTAATTTTACAATAATTTTTATCACTATAAAGATTATATAAACATACTCATTATCTAAAACCCTTTAAATGTCAACTTTTGAATGCTTTTTTTTCTTATTAATTAATATTGATGTCACCATATGTTAATGTACATCATTCAACTTCCAAGAAAATTAGTATTATTTAGCCTTTTCTATTTTACATTGTTTCTTTATTTCCTCTAAAATAGACAAATAGTCATGTGATGGATACAAATTTGAGTAGTTTATTTTACTTCCTTGAATTTTGTATCATCAATTACTAACTCGTGTATTGTTTTTTTGTTTTTTCTTATATTGTGTAGGCGGTAATGAAGACGCTTTGATAAGTAACAACATCATGCAGTGGTAAATTTAGTTTCTACACAATTAGTAAATTCAATCTTCCATTTCTCTTTGAAAGTTTTTTTTTTGCGTAATCGAATTCTAAAATTTATGGAAGTTAAATTTGAATATGATAAAACTTTTAGGATGAAAATATGCATTAATGATAGAAATCGAATTTCATTTGATCTTCATTGAAAAAACCAACTTTATAATTGCTATTTTTTTATGAGAGTCAATTGATAAACGTCTTTGCTTGTATTCCTTTAATTTTATGGGATTATAAATTATCATGTATATAGTTGAATGTCCTATATGTAAATGTAGATAGATAAATTATACATTTATACCTCTCACAAATGGACCACGTCTCACTTTTGTGCCTAATCTAGCTCATACTACACCTGTTTTTTTTTCCCATTTACCATTACTTTCTTATTACAAATTATTGTCATTTATATTATTTACACGATAGATCAATCCAAAGGATACATGAGTTAAGCGTAAAAATTAGATCGACCATATACCTCAAAAATGGAACACGTCTCATTTTTTGTTCTAATCTTCTATTACGCCCCTTTTTTTCATTTTTCATTATTATCTTATTACAAAATTTCATTTATATTATTTAAACGATAGATCATTATAAGGAAACAAGAGTAAAGTGTAAAAATTAGACCGATCATCATAGCTCACACCAATCATGGATTTATGTATGAAAGCAAAAATTTGTAAGTTATGATAATTTTACTATTAATCAAGTAATTACAATTAGTTACAAAGTGATATATAACTTGACGAAAGAGAGGATGGTGAAATTGGAATTAACCAACTTAGATGAAAGCATGAATTTTCAATTAAAATATTGACACCTTTTCAAAGTAATATGTATTATTATTAATTGTACTCTTTATATGTTGTACATTTTATGTATATATAAAAATATATTTTAAGAGAAATAATGGTTTACTTCGTTAAATACAACTATGGTGTAGTGAATTGTCCTTAACTATGTAAGACATAAGATGGTATTTGGTACAAGTAATTAAATATATCGGTTATAAGAATTAATGGATAAACATGATGCTATTACTGTTTTTCTTATATGGGGTTTAACACTCGGCAACATTGTTAATTAGCGAATTGATAATCGAGTTGTATATTCATATTCTAATATTTTGCATCTCAAGATCTATAAAGTGAATCCCTTGCCTTGCCTTTATACGACCATATTCTTCTTCTTTTGTCCATTCAAACAATACATTATTATCCATATTAATACATTAGTGCTCACATGTGGTGTTTTTTACAAATTCCGTTTATTTTGACTTATAAAAAAATGGTGGTTAATAATAAAGTAAACAATAAAGTAAACAACAAAACACAAAAAATAAAACATTGTGTACATGTTAATGGTAACTCTAAATAGTTTAGCATACAAGTCAAACTATAAAAGATCATAATGTAGATAACATAATGTTATTCTGATCTTCAATTTTCGAAAGTTTTTATAAGATCTTAAATGTTATTTATCGCGATATGATTTTAACAGTAAGGATAAATTATCATGGCATGTTGGTAACAAATATTTCTAATGCCTACTTATTTTTAAGTCGAAGAATAAAAAAAGCGAATAATAAAAAAATAGAGATACCAATTGATCACATTGTACCTACGACGTCGTATTTAAAAGAAAAAATATATTATAAAATGGTCAAAGGATATCCAGAGATAACCCGTGATTTTCACGGGTAGCAAAACTAGTGTATATGTAATAAGTCTAAACAACCATTCATGATAATGACAATTATTTTTTGCCATTATATCTCATCTCATCTAATTATTCATACATGACTATCATTCTTCCAAATAAGTTTTGTGTTAGCAATCTCATTATCAAACAAAAGAAAAACTAAAAAGGGACCCGTGAATTTTCACGGGGTTTAAAACTAGTTATTTTATTAAAACTTTTAACATGTGAATTATTATATCATACCCAAAACTCGTTTGACTAAAAGGATATTAAATTAAACTACGGTCTCGTCTTATAATTTCTAACATGTGAGAAATAATAATTTAATGAAAAACCTTTTTAATTAAATATTTTACTTATGAATATTTCTCGCTTGCTAATTATTACAAAACGCGATAAAAATGACGATAACTCAAAAACCGTCACAAGTCCCAAAGTGGGACCCACGGGCTGAGTTGGGCCGGACCCACATGGGCCTGAACTGGGCCCCACGGCTGTTTTGGCTAAAAATGGCTGTTTTGATTTAAGTTTTCTAAAACCGATTTCTAATATTTTCCCGCATGCTTAACATAATTAAAACCCGTCAAAACAACAATTAAACAATCAAACATCGACACAACCCAAAGACCAAAACCCGGACCCACCAAGGTCCAACCCATACCGGCCTGGACCGGGCCTGAACCGGCCTGAACCGGCCTGGTTTGGGTCCGGTTCTCAGCCTCATTTCCGGCCACCACCACCTTTCACCCCAAATTGTTTCTTACATGTTTTAATTAATCAAACCACCATTTTAACAACCAATTTAACCATCCCACATACAACAATCATCATCATGAAGAAATCATCCAAATTCACCAAGAACACTAACATATGAGAAATTTCCTAAACAACATAAAAATCATAACTTAATAAAAATCATCAAAATTCATCAAGAACACTAACTTATGAAAAATTTCCTAAACAACATAAAAATCATAACTTAATAAAAATCATCAAAATTCATCAAGAACACTAACTTATGAAAAATTTCCTAAACAACATAAAAATCATAACTTAATAAAAATCATCAAAATTCAATAAAACAACATGAAAATTTCCATACAACATAAAAATCATCAAGAACAATAAAACCACATAAAAATTCCATATCATCTCATGTTACTACTAAAATCATAAATAACCATAACATGAACCAAAACTAAAAGCCATGTGACATTAATTCGTCGAGTAAAACGGAATTGTTACCTTAGCTAGCCAAAACAATTAGCACCAAAATAATAATAAGAAGTATATAATAAGAAACCCTCCTACTAATCTTCACCCAAAATATACGAGTCTCCAAACGCGTCTTCAAAATCTTCCCCTATAAGAAAATAACAAGAAAACATTATTAGAACTAAAAATATGAATTTCCATAATTAAAGTGTTGAAAATGATCTTGACGGAATTGAAATTAAACCATAAGTGAAGATGAGGAGCGAAGAGGAGAGTCTAGAAATATAAATTAGGATGGATTTAATTAAGAAACGAAGATTTTATGAAGGTTTTGCTCAAGAACGATGAAGAACAAATGATGAACGACAAAGAACACGAAGAACGATTAAAGAAAGTGATATTTCGATCTTTATTTGATTTGTTGTAAAATGAAAAGTTGTTAGTGAGTGGAGTGTTGTGTTGAGCCGTGTAAATATAGGCAAAGGTGGATGTCGGGTTTTGAAATTGTTGTTACGTAATTGACTCGCGTTTACTAATTATTTTACGGTAAACGATTAAATATAATTAACGATAAAGTTAATTACACTAAATATCAAGATATTATGTTATTAATAATCAAAAGAAAGACAATATCTAGTCCTATTAGAGGACTTATGAGCCGTGTGAAATGATGAGAAGACGGATCTGATTTCGATCGTTTTGCGTAATTTTCGTTAACTGATCGATAAAGTGAAATAATATCTAGATATTATGATATATTAATCAAAAGAAATGAAAATATCAAGATCTATTAGAGGTAGGAGAGCCGTGTGGGTAAGGTGATCATCGGGTCTGTTTTTGCTCGATTTGCGAAATCTCCGTTGACGGATCGATAAAGTAACAAATATCTAAGATATTTGTATTAGTTTAATCGAAAGAATTAAAATATCCTATTGTGAGTGGAAAACGATGACATGGGCGTGTGACTCATGCCAAAGTCGAGTTTCGATTTTGTTGCGCGTTTTACGATGAGTCGGGAATAGTTAAATGACGTTCGGTTAAAACCGTAAACTTTATTCTTTAAATTCCGAATAAATTCAAAATAATTATATTAAATTATGATAAATCTTAATAAATCTAAATAAAAATAAATCAAAAATATTATTTTTTTTAAATAACATTTCGGTCTTCATACTTATGAGACGAGTCGGGAAAAGTCAACGGAAGTCAAAGTTGACTGAAAAGTCGAGAAAAGTCGAAGATGACTTAAAAGTCAAGAAAAGTTTAGGACGACTTAAAAGTCAAGAAAAAGTCAATGACGACTTTAAAAAGTCAAGGAAAAGTCAAAGACGACTTAAAAGTCAAGAAAGTCAAAGATGACTAAAAACGGTCTTTTCATGAAATCCCTCAGAAATTCCAAATACGAACGCGGAATTTCAAAATAAGACTCAGAACAAAAATTTCTATTTTAAAAACTTAAGTTCTACTGAAAAGTGTTAGTAAATATTTTTACTAGAAAAATTGGTATTTTTCGGGTTGTTACAATATGTTTTGTGCGCCACTCATTCTTTGAACACGATTGTGCTTTTCTCTCAACAGCACGGTTCAAGTGCCAACGACACACCAAGTGAGGTGTATGAAGATAGACGAACCGTAGAGCGGCGATCAAACCCAACTCCCGATCAGTGACAAAGGCCGAAATAGATGCTTCGGTGAATTCGAGAAACATACCCAACCTCTTCAATAACCATTTGTACCCATCTTCCGACTCAGAAGGAATCAACACACAAGCAATTAAGAACGAAGATCCACATGGTGTGACACCAACAAGCTCAACAAGTGTCATCTGGTACATGTTGGTCTTGTACGTCGAATCAATAAGCACAACATGTGGATAGGTACGGAACAATTTCACGGCTTCCGGATGAGTTATGAAAACATGAGTAACCTCACATGTCTCAGGAGTTTTCTCATGCCATTGCACATACTTTGCTTCTACAACTAGAGACAACATTTGTTGAGCGGGATTTCGACTTCCTATCATTTCACGCCTAAGCTTGGTTGTCTCGCTATATATTTGGGTACTTGAGGATTGAGGTTTTTCCGGGATTCTTTGATGAAGACCGTTTTTAATATATCTCGGAGGAATCGAGGCCCAGACTTGTTGTTTCGCATACTTTTTCTCCTCTTCATTTAAACCCGCAAAATGCATATGTCCATCGTTGTACTTTGCTAATATGTGGTTGTGCTTCCCATAACCATCCGCGGTCAAAATGTTCTAAAGTATCAAGTCTTTACCATCGAAACCCCGAAACTTGTTTTGCACGGCTCGAAGATGGAATTTGCATTCACATTTAGTTGAACCGGATTTCTTCCTAGGGTTATCGGGATCATACTCTCCCGGGGGCCTCTCGTACCTTGAACAACGCAAGTATGAAGACAACAAGTCGGGTTGGCTACGATTTTTTGCTCCATTACTTGCTTTCACCAATGCAAACCCTTTCTCAAACGCTATCTTTTGTGCCCAATCGAACGCTTCGTCGGGAGTTTCAAAGCCTAGATTCGTCACAAATAAAGGGTTCAAATCGACCCCGTCGACAAATTTCTCAAATGAATCATGGTTACATTAATTTTTAATTAATATTACGTGCAAAATAAGCGGAAAATATATTTAAACTTACATAAAACGTGCGAAAACACGACAAATTACACAAAAACACGAAAATACTAAGAAACCGTTCAAACAAAACGTTGACATACAGGGTCAACGTCCAGTTTAGACGTTGACTACTATAGACAACGTTCAAAATGGACGTTGAGACCTTATGTGAATTTCCAGTTTGGACGTTGCCTATAGTACCCAACGTCATAGGCAACGTCCAAAGTGGACGTTGACATAGGGTCTCAACGTCCAGTTTGGACGTTGTCTATAGTAGTCAACGTCTTAACTGGACGTTGACCCCCTATGTCAATGTCCAGTTTAGATGTTTCTTACCCCAACTCGTCCTACAAATCGACAATCAACATATAAATCTTCTTAAAATCAATGTTTTATCATCATACAATGGCATAAGATTGTAACGGAAGAGAAAAAAAGGAAGGCATACAATGACATATAAATCGCTTGTTTAACGTACTGATGAATTGTTGCTCGTCATTTATTACCGTTTAATTTTTACTTGAGACCGTCTTTCTAATTTTTGTTGAAGTTTTTTGAAGTTTTTTTGGTGATTGTGTCAAAGATGAGAGAAAAAGAAGAATAAATGATAGAGAGAGAAAGAGAAAGTAGAGGAAAAGGTAGTGTGGTCTTTTTTAAAAAAAAAACGTCGACGATGTTTTATAAAACGTCAACGATGTTTCGCAGCCCTCGCTATATCTATCATATCCTTTTACGTCATTTCACCAAAATCAGTTATCTTTTCAGTTAGTTTGCCAAACAATTTTTATATAATTAGTTATCTTATCAGCTCATAATTTTCAGCTACCTTATCGGTTACCTTTTTGAGGTTTTAGTTAGCTTTTCAATTTTCATCTACTCTTTTAGATTTTAACTGTTATGAAATATATTATTATGGATGTCCATAATGTAGGAATATTCTAGACTCAACTCTTTACATTCCTATTGTATAACTTCTACATATTCATGTATATATACTCTTGTATGTTAATGAGAAAAACACACCTTTTTACCATTATATTTCCTACATATTATAACACGTTTTCAGCACGAAACTCTAATCGAATTAAAACGAGAATTCATCTATTATTCAGATATGATAATCAGGAGGTTCTATCAGATCTCATTATATTATACACCAAATCCAGGTATGTTTCATATATATAGTTTTCATACATGTCATATTCATATACGGAGTAATTTATATGGTAAAATAAAAAAAATAAAATAAGAAACAACTATGTCGTAATCAATCAATATAACGGCTACACTAAGCTCTCAAGCGCAACAATAGGTATGTATCATCAAACAGGCAGTATGTGGATTATACATCTGATGTACCACCTCAGATAATATAGTTTTAGAGCTTTACAAAAAAAGTTTTTGAGTTTAGTATTAAAAATTTTGAATTTTACTATAAAGTTTTTGAGTTCATTAATTTGAATATTAAGCTCAAAAAAATTACAATAAAACTCAAAAAACATCACATATAAGATTTAAAATGTAATTTATAAACTTTGAAATGCTCGAAAAAAATGCACAAAAACTCAAAATTATAATAGTCTGAGGTAGTACCTCCGATGTATAATCCTTTTTCCCTCAAACAGGTATGAAATCTTGTTATTGTGGGTTTGCTTTTAATTTTGTGACATGTTTTTTTTTAATTTGCATTACAAAACACAGATTTACAAAACTTTACTGGTTTTTTTAAGATTTGTTCTTACTTGAAACCAAACTCACTATTGACATGGTAAATGGTAAATCAGGCTTTTGTCTAAAGGTTGTACGTATGTTTATTATATCAATTTTGATTAATTGTTAAAACTTCAATTAGTGGAAATTTGTTTGTGAGATTATTAATATACGTTTAAAAAAAAAAATTGTTTGGGAGATTATTAATACACATTATGCAATCCCCTTTATTTACTGCATATTGACTAAAAGCATTGTGATGTTTTTCCTTTTCTATTCATGGGTGATGAATTATACACATGAATAGTAATATAATTATTGCAAACTAAGATAGTCAGTGGCACACTATCGTTATTTCAGTTGTATATGCATATGATTTTAATTATAATTACACTATTATTTTGTATATATTTCTGGTTGTATCCAATTATTTAATTGATGTGATATTATTTCTATATTGCGGTTGTTCTTTTGGAACATAAAATTAAATTATTTTTCTTTTTAATTCATGATGGGATCGTCATTAAGTTTGGTTGTTGGACTTCTACTTATTTTGTATGGAATCGTATAACTCTAGTATTATTCGTCATCGATTACCTAATCGTCAATCTCATTAAAATAAAAAATAAAAAATAGATTATGAGACATACCAAGAGTTATTATTTAATACAATTCATTGTATACTAGCTAATTATTAAGAATTATGTACCATAATTCCCCTAATAACTCCTAATAATTGTGTATCTTTATTCAATTTAATTTTCGCTTGTTCATAATAACTATTTTGGCGTATGGACTTGATAGTGATTTTGCAAGTATTAACTAGCTCTATTACCCGTGAAATTCACAGAATGTTATAATTAATTATTTTTTATTACTTTTTTCTCATTTAGGGTGTTTTTTTTTAAAATTTTATGAAAATATAATCGAGTACTCTATCTTATAGGTTATAACTCATTTATACTTGGATGCGTGAAGTATTTTTTTTTAAAATAAACTTTGACATGGACATACAACATACACGGTTGAGCCTCAAACATGATTCTTGGAAATACTTATGACTATCAGTAAAAAAAATTCGCTCATAAATTAAAATCAAGAGATCTTGCACCTCTTTCCTTCCCATGCTTAAAAATAAAAACAATATTACAACTTACTATCTGAAAATCAATTTTTTCAAATGATGTTGATATTCCGAGATATTGTATCAAACTCAAATATTAGAGTAACTTAAATCTCACTCGCATTAGTTAGATTGTTGGGATAACATTGTTTAATTTCAAATTGTTCTACAAAAAATACATCCTTTAGTTAGTCTCTTGCTATGTCATGCTTTGAAGGATGCACTCTACAAAATATGAGTGTATAATATTGCATCTTGATCTGTATGCCAACAATAGCTATCGACGAATTTATCTCGACCTTAATATAGTAAATTTTGAGATTTGTTTGAACAAAAGTACGACAATAACTTATGTTAAGTGACAATAAACCAATCATCATATGTTAATGATGAACACAATTTTATAATAGATAATGTCTACGAAATCAGTCTTGACATTCATCTATTAGAATACATTTTTAATCATGACATGGGAAAAATAAGGGCAAATCAAAATAGAACTTCAACAAATTACATTATTGAAGTCAAAAATTAATATTTCGACTAAATACATATATACATAATTTAATTAGAGGAAAAATGAGTGGGACTTAAATCGTGTTCCTCTCCGTGCCACTTGAAAAAAGGCGAATACTTAGTACTTTAGTAGTTATTACGTAGTACATTTTTAGATTTCTCAAACAATCAACTTACACGATCTGAAAAGTAAATACTATACAAATCGATAAATGAGCATATCATTTTCCATGGAGAAACATATAATATACTTGTACCTTACACGCTGCCAACGTTTTATACATTATATTGTTCATTATCCAATGTTAATATAAGAATGTGAATTACCTGGAAAACTAATATATAACGTCAATGAAATAACGTTTTTGCATAGATAACACCATGATTTCATTCACTTAAAAGGATAATAAAAATGGAAAAAAGGATAGGCTAAAGTAGTAACTTACAACATAACAACAATGGAAGTTCATGACATTGAAACCTGTAAAACACAACAAAATAAATATTTTAAACTTATTTGACTAACAAAAATGTGAAAACCCATTAAAAAAATAAACTATTAGCAAGTTATCTACACATAAGTACTTAACATATGCAATATCACTTGAAAAGATGATGTAAATATAAAGGAAAATATTACTAAAGAGACAAAAGCAGAAAATTAAGTGCATCATTAGTTTAATATATACTCTGTAATTAATAATATAACTGTTTTTAAAGTCATTGGTATTTCAAGGGATAGGTAAGAGTTGAAGTATGTTACAAACTTACATTGGATGGAAGAAGATGAAAAACAAAAGTGGAGTAAAGCCATAATAAAATATCTTGAATGTGGCAATATTATTACTATTATTATGATTATTTTTTTTATTATTATTTATTATATTCTTTATGTATAACTTAGAAGACTTATGAATGTTGTCATTTGACAAGTCACTACTACTCAAGGTTACCCTTTTTATTGTATTGTACGTATAGATTTGTTCTATCTTATACGTAGAAATATTTTTTTCTTTTAATGATATTGTATATTTATGTACAAAAATAATAATATTGTATATTAAAGTTGTCTTCACAAAAATCATATGATTAATGTGAAAATAATTATTAAACTTAAATACTGAATGAATATAAAATCTTATACTTTTACTTTATAAAATATTATTAGGTTACACAATTCTTTTTTTGTTTTAAGTTTGTATAACTTTTAATAAACAAATGAAGTATGCATTTTTAGTGCTACGATTTATGGAAATTTAAGTTTAAAATTTTTAAAAAAAAATATAACGTTTCCTTTCAACATTTCACAATGTGAAAATAAATTTTAAAAATATTAGTATGAAGAATCTTAATTGATTCATTAACTTATTCTATTACAAATTAAAACTTCAACTAAAATGTCAATTTTAGTTACAAATTAAAACTTCAATTGAAATGTCAATTAATGTGCTCAATTAATTTTAAAATAAAGATGATGACAATGACATTTAGTAAGAGATTTTGGTATATTTTATGCATATATGAAAGAGTTAATTTAGTAAATTTATATGGTGTGAGGTGACATCACAAAAAGTTAGAAAATGAAAATACTAAAGTTTGGTATGAAAGATGGAGAATTTGTAATTATGAAGTATAATAATGTTTGGAAGATGGAGGCTTACAATTTAATTAGTATATTGATTAATACTTTGCCTTTTTATATTCCGTTTTTAGTTTTTTTTTACATTTGATTTAAAGAGGGAGAATTTGTGATTATGAAGTCGAGAAATGTTTTAGGAGATGAAAGTTTACAACTTTATTAGTATGCTACTCTGCCTTTGTATTTTTAATTTTTTTAATTTTTTTTTCATTTAACTTGGAATTGTACCTTATAATCTGTCATCCTATTAGCTACTCAATGTAGCATTTTTATGTTATTGTATATATATAATAATATATATGTATAGATTACAAAGAGTTGGTAAATAAGATGTAATAATGGACATCAATTAATATATTTAATTTGAAATTTAGTTTTTTTTTGTAAGGTATACAAAAAGGCAAGAGAAAATAAAAGGGCAACAATTATGTAGGTTTCTTATTATTTTTAATTAATTATAAAAGTGATATGTGGCAAGAAGTTGAGACGTGACACGTGTCACCTCAATGGAGGCTCAACAAGCCTTTTTATATTATTGTAAGATGTTAATTTGACAATTTTATTTATACATTATTATATTCATGAGTGTACATAAGAAATTTATATACGGTCACAATGTTTAATCTCAAGTTTTATGATGAACATATTATATTATTGAGTATTTAAGTGAGACTTTAATGATGATGTTAAAACAATATTCTTTTAAAAGCTATGTACAAACATTTCGAGATGTATGTGTTTTGAGGATATTTAAATAAAGAATTAAAGATCTGAGACTACTACCTTTTTTTAATGAAATAGTGAAACCTACTAATTAAATTAACAATTGAACGTATGTTAAGAGTTATAGAATGATTATTCCAATGATATTAAATAACATGATTTTGAGAAACTTACTTTCTTGATTTTCCGATGATATTCAATGTACGCCTTGGATTATATGCATCATGTGAAAATTTGTTATATAACTACTCCAATAAAATATATAATTGTTGTATACATTCAAAGACCATTATCTTAAAAATGAAAATTGATTTGATTATATTGAATGAAATGTTAAAAATTATAATATCGAATATGATGGTGGTGAAAATACTTTGGCTTGAAAAAGATATCTATGTGATTGTTTTACTATGTGGTATTGGAGATGATATAAAGATACATATTCAAATTGTGTGTATTTGAATTTGGATATTGAGAGTGGACATACAATAGTTGAATATTGTATAGCTCTATGAAATTACACAACAAGTAAACTAATGAATGTAATATATGAATTGTTTGATTGTAATGATCATATGTTTATTAAAATGTTATGAATCTATGACCAAATTTATGATATGCTCTTTGATAGAACATTGAGAAATTAAAATACATTTATTTGCATCATATATGAGAATTGTGATTTATTATGGACCCATGGTTATGAAATTAAAATGTTATTCTAATGATATTAATATACATTGATGGAGTAGTGGCACATGCAACATATATTATCCCTCGGGTATTCATAATTATCGTACGTACGCCATGAATATTATTGAGATTGATGTGTTTATTTTAAATAAATAAATAAAACTTTCATTTCCACCGGAAGTGGGATGGTCAAGGACTAGAGGTACTTAATACGTGAGAATATATACGAGCAATACATACATATGTATATAATTGAGTAAATAAATTTGATCAATGGTTTGACATAGCAACCGATTTGAAAGTTACTCAATATCCCTCTCACCTAAAGGGAATATCTGACTTCTAAATTTATTTGATCATCTAAATGATAAATGTTATATATCCTTAGCATATTAGAATAAAAATGAGTTGTTTGCACAAATTTATGATATTATATAGTGCATTGTAAAGATTTGATAGGAATTTTAGAAGTCAACAATATATATGGAGACAATTTTGTTTGTTCTTATTATTTATATATACTATAACATAAATACTGAAAATATAAATATTGAATAGTCTTACTTATATATATATATAAGACATCAATTTATGTCTAACGTCACATCATTTATCTGGCTAAATGAAAATAAATTCATTTAAGTTTATTTAAATATAGCTAACCAGAAGATTAGCATGAAGAGTATATTCAACTAATAATGTGGCGTTTGATAAGTAAAATTATCGATACATAACCAAATGCATATAAATAGTCGCCCTGAATTATATGCATATAGATATTGATATAAAATTATTAAAAATGTGACAAATTGAGGCCATCCGGGTTCTCATTATACCCGTTTTGATAAATAGGAAGTTTATGTTATAAATTAGACAATAAAGCGCTGAAAACTCTTTCTTGTTTTTTTTTTAATTGAGTAAATAGCAAGACACACAACTGAGATTGAGTATTATTTTTAGAGATCTTACTGATAAAGTCATCCATTATTGATACTTTAGAAGTGGACAAAAGTCTACATAGAAAAAATTTCAGTGACTGGAAGTCCACGTGTGCAATCTTATGAAGCACAATTTATTTTCAAATGGGTGAAGCGATCTCTTTGGGGAATATTATTTCAGCACATAGAAAATCAACTGCATAATATTGAACTCCCCGTATTATGTTCTCCTGAAGAGAACCATTGATTCAAAGTTGTAAAAGATGATATTATATATGTTCTAAGGTGAATATGAATATTTATTGCCCCTTAAATCTATCTCGAATGAAGTTTTTACCACCTTAGGGGGAGAGTGATAAGGAAAAGCCGCTAAAAACATACAAGTAGTATTGATCCCCAATTGAACCTGAAGTTCAATGATTATTAAATATGAAATACATCAAATAGAGGTTCAGAAAATAAGAATAATGATTTATATATATTCATTTGGTTATGATGATGTATTACGATAAATATTTACGAGCTTGATCACCTTATCTTTTTGTGAAATGTTTTAAACATTGAAATCTATGATTTGACTATAGACATATTTGACCCAATCTGAGGCTTGGTTAGTCATAGCTTGGTCATAGGGAGTATATGTTATGAACATTAAGATTCTTGCCAAATTGTATAATAACCATACGCATGAAGTATATTGAGAAATTCATACTCGGTTCTCATATTTTATAAGTAAAATGAGAGAAAAATAGCAAGCATGTGCAGTTGAGACTCATGAAGAGTTATGAAACTTGAATGTCCTGAAGTGACAAAGATATCTAACTGATAATAGATGGCCTATACGAAAAAGTAATGGTACCGCATACACTTGGATTTAGATATCATTGAACAATACTATTAATACCAAGAAACAAAGAAACTGTATTGATATACTTATGGAACCGATACATTTTCCGCGCGAAATTTAATGGACTATATAATGGGGATCTTGTATCTAAAAATGAAAGTCCATTGCAATTGTCGACACAATTAATGATAAAAAATGAGCTCATAAACTTGAAGTTGATCATGGACCTGAAGTTCATTCATGTCATGAACATGAATACTGAAAAGGACACTGTACAGTTTGAATTATCGAGTCATCATTTGTGCATATAGAAAGTAAATTAATCATTTACATATTATCTTTATATTAATTACATCATTGCATTATTATATAACAAGTAATTTTCAACGTAGGTATATATACATCATATACATGCATGTAACACCCCGGCCCAAACCTTGGGTCGGGAGCGGTCACTCATGATAGCTCTCCAGGCTGTGTACATGGCCCACAGATCAACAAGGGTCCTTTCCAGCGCATTTTGTCCTCACTCATGCACATCCCGGGAACCTTCCCATGAGGTCACCCATCCTAAGACTACTCTCAGTCAAGCACGCTTAACTTTTGAGTTCTTTTGCATGGACAACCAGAAAAGAAAGTGCACTTTGTTGATATGAGTAGTACTTACAATCCTTTTAAGCACTAGTCATTTAAACTTATCAATGGACCTCTTCAACAAATGTGGGGTGTTACATGCACATGGTTTGTATTTTATTCCTTTAAGTTTAAATGAATAAGTGGATATATTATACCCACATAAATGAGAACTCCTCGAAGGTGCGTATTATAAATTATATCAAATTGATAGTGTGGTTGATAAATTGAGTTTCAAAAACACTTATCATTAAATTTATGAACCTCTACGCGGTGATTGCAGATATACAACATCAATGCTCTTGAAGAGCTTATGCGAAATAAGTAAATATTTTCTCAACCTGAAGTTTGAGCATCTATGAGAATTTACGTGATTATATACTTTATATATAGTTTATTCTAAATATGTAGTAAGATGATTTGACGAGAAAGATAAATTATTTTTTAAATTATTTTTGTTAATAAACGAATTGATTCTCCGGAAGAGAATGGATTTGGGAATGATAGCTACACTCTTTTTCCCTTCTTCTAGGTTTTTATCCTAATGGGTTTTTCCTAGCAATGTGTTTAATGAGGTAGCATTTTGGCACGTTAATACGCTATAGTCATGATCATCATGATTGTTAAAATGACAATTATTCTAGACATATAATATTATGTTATTATTTGAGAAGAATTTATATTACAAGTGTGACTATAATATTTGAGATGAAGGCTCGAAAGTCATCATGAATATCTATATTCAGATTGCGAGTTTTGAAGAAATAATATATTGAAATTACCAAGGATTTTTATTGATTGAAAGATATCAAGTTTATCAACAACGATGGATTATATCAACGATCGAGAAGTTACATCAAAGATCGAGAAGTTATATCAAAGCAGGAATTATTTCAAGGTATATTGAGTTATGTAATGATCAGGGGGAGTAGCACGTGTTGTACTCTTTTTCCTTATCTATGATTTTGTCCCGCTGGGTTTTCCATGGAAAGGTTTTAACGAGGCAGCTTATTATGCGTGTTTGAAGACTAATGTACTCTTTTCCTTTCTAGTGTTTTTCACATAAGGTTTTTCTAGTAAGGTTTTTAACGAGGCATGTCTTCAAGAATGGACATCCAAGGGGGAGTGTTAAGAAATATATTATTATGGATGTCCATAATGTAGGAATATTCTAAACTCAACTCTTTACATTCCTATTGTATAAGTCCTACATATTCATGTATATATACTCTTGTATGTTAATGAGAAAAACACACCTTTTTACCATTATATTTCCTACATATTATAATAAATATTTATATATTTAAAGACTACTATAGGAAATCACACCAAAAAATAATGCAAAGATCTATTAGCTGCCCTTTCTATATATTATTATATTCCTATTAACTTATAGTATATTATAACCTCTCTTAATACTTTAAACCTACAATTAGGTAATTAACCCTCAACTCCCAAGAGTTTAAGTTGAAGGGTCGTTCTTCCCGCAACCTCCGTACACCCATACCAACTTGTCGCACCGTTACCACTACCACCACCACCCTGCTCATTTCGGCCTCCTATTGACGCTCATCGTATACAACCACTGCATGTGTGTGTTGCCTTCGGTTTCTATTAATTATAAACCCACACAACTCGTCGCACCACCACCACCATGCTTGTTCCCTCTTGCTCATGTATGTTAGTTGTTGTCTATTGTGCTCATTATCTGACCGTACTTGATTTATTTGTGTTTATCAATTATTTGTTTTTGTTCGTCTTTATCGTCTTGAATCTTCTATTAACGATCTTGATTCTTGAATCGTGTTGTTGTTCTTCTGATGTATATCAATGTATTTTTGGGGTTAGTTTTGTACTGCCGTTGTAACGCAGATCAGAAGACACAAAATTTATGAGTATGCATTATGGAAATGTTTTCTGTACATATAAATGACGGTCATGTGTACTGCTTTATTTAGACCAATACATATGACAGTCATGTACTTCTTATAATTTACTGGCCAATAGTACTTAATTGTCTATAGTTCCATATCAATTGTTATACTACAGTATTGTACCATTATAAGTTGCTGTAAGGAGAGATGGACACATTTTTACACTCATATTTCAATTTTTCTTACAATCACACTTCACGGGGCATTATAAGTTGATGAGTAGGTTCAGGTAAGAACCTGAAGAGATGCATTGTGTTAGTGTCTTTGGTCCATTGTCATAGAGGATTCTGAAAATTACAAGATAGTGAAAGACTTTGAAGGTACAGGTAAGAACCCAAAGGGGCAAAGGGTTGTTACTTGTTCGTTTTCAGTAGTAGAGATCAATTAACTAAGCTTTCTCGTAGTTTGAATCTCGTGTATTGCAGGGGTGTCTCTCTAGAAAACATAATTAAACTCTTTGTTAGTTAGAGGATAATAATGTTACCGGGATGGTCATATCTTATTCTTGCGGTATTTCTGATCTTAGTCTTGCAGTTTCTCTCATTTGTATCTCTTATCTTCCTTGTATTTCAGATTATCCATTTCTTTATCACAGTCTCTACCCTTCATTTCACACTTTTTAATTTCCCTCTCGTACTCTCACTTCTCCCTAAATTACTTACTCTTGTGACTAAGTTAAACAAACCTATTCTAACTCTTTTTCCACTGCAATTGAGAATGACGTGGAGAAATAGGTGTTTTTATTTGCAGCTGGGATCCAAATGGAGATGGAAAAAGAGAATTGTATCAGTTGTAAAAGACGTAAGTTATCGCCATCATTTTTTTTTGTTTTAGTTTCTTTTCCTTTTGCTTCAATTTTGGGATGTTATTAGTTTATTTCTATGACACCCTCAAATTTGCGGAAAGAAAAAAAAATAATTTAAACACATAAAAGATACGAATACATAACGAAGGTGTCATAAATAA
Source organism: Heliosperma pusillum (assembly GCA_022085475.1). NCBI lineage: Eukaryota > Viridiplantae > Streptophyta > Magnoliopsida > Caryophyllales > Caryophyllaceae > Heliosperma > Heliosperma pusillum. Next base: position 18,047 of record JAIUZE010028279.1, read on the forward strand.
AAAGGGTCATTACAAAACGGAAATAATATTATACAAAAGAAATATACAAGACGGGAGACATATCTCCCGTATAAATACGGAAATAAAAAGAGTGTATAATAATATACAA